>LR812538.1:48140405-48172905 GCA_903798195.1 Danio kyathit | reverse complement strand
TAAATTCTAGATACCTCTCCCAGTTAATCGGAGCTGTGTAATGACTAGTGACTATTGATGTTCTGTGGTAATTGAAACCAAGGGCCTCTACACTTCCTACTCATTTTTGACAGATTTAACCTTCTGAAAATTTCCTCATGCTAAAATAATTTCTGTTCTGTAATTTTGATGATTTGTTTTGTTCAAGTGCCTTGGAGACTTTGTAAAACACTGTTCTGCTGGCATGATTTAGCCACAACTACAATTAATTACTGAGAAACATGTTACTTGTTCTGTAATTTTATACATATACTGTATGTGCATGTATTGTATTCTCTAGCATAAAGTTCATGTATTTTCCATACAGGGGATCATAAACTCTTAGGGGATTTGTTGGTTCTTGGGGGAGCGACGCTGTACGGCATCTCCAATGTTTGTGAGGAGTTCATCGTGAAGAATCTGAGCCGGGTCGAATTTCTGGGAATGATGGGTCTGTTTGGCTCCTTCTTCAGTGGCATCCAACTGTGAGTCTATGAACAGTCTGTACAGTATATAACCATCTATTCACTAACCTTTATTTCCATAGTGCTGTATACAGTACAATGCAGATTATGTTATGCAGGGGTCGCCACAGCATAATGGACCGCCAATTATTCCAGCATATGTTTTATGCAGCAGATGCCCTCCCAGCTGCAACCCAGTACTGGGAAACACCCATACACTCTTACATTCACACATACACTCATACACTATGGCCAATTTAGTTTATTTAATTCACCTTTATGTGTTTGGACTGTGGGGGGAAACCAGAGCACCCGGAGGAAACCCACGTGAACACGGGGAGAAGATGCAAACTCCACACAGGGTAGGCTAAATTGTCCGTAGTTTATGAGTGTGAATGGGTGTGTATGGATGTTTCCCAGAGATGGGTTACAGCTGGAAGGGCATCGGCTGCGTAAAACATGTGCTGGATAAGTTGGCGGTTCATTCCGCTGTGCCCACCCCGGATTAATAATGGGACTAAGCCGAAAAGAAAATGAATGAATGAATGAAAATTATCTGTATGAGTGTGTATGTGTGTGAATGAGTGAATATGGATGTTTCCCAGTGATGGGTTGCAGCTGGAAGGGCATCCGCTGCGTAAAACATATGCTGGATAAGTTGGCGGTTCATTCCACTGTGGCGACCCCAGATTAATAAAGGGACTAAGGCGAAAAGAAAATGAATGAATGACTGTTCTGGTGCTTGATTCTGATTGGTTGTGTTGCATCATAGCCTGTTGTAAAATACTCTGCAAACATACTGTATACCTGTGAGTCTTTGGCACTGTTGCTTAGCAACCGTACAATTCTCAGCTGTGTTTTATTTTTCGAAACCCTACTACATTTATGGAACAACCATTTTATTAAAGCTGTAAGCCAAATAAAGCCATGGTTTACAGTTAATTTATTACAGCCCAGGGGGTTTAAGGCACTACACTCCTTGTCATACCTAACAATGCCACTTAGCTGTTATAAATTCACTGTAAACCACAGCACTTGGGGCTTATTACTTTATTTGAGCCTACACTGTAAAAAAAAATCCAAAATATTTGGATATATCATGTTGTCCCAACACAAATACATTATTCATTCATTTCTTTCTTTTCGGCTTAGTCTCTTTATTAATCAGGGGTTACCACAGTGCAATGAACCGCCGACTTATCCAGCATATGTTTTACGCAGCGGATGCCCTTCCAGCTGCAACCCACCACTGGGAAACATCCACATACTCTTATTCTCACACATATACTATGGACAATTTAGCTCACCCGAAGAAAACCCACACGAACACAGGGAGAACATGCAAACTCCACACAGAAATGCCAACTGACCCAGCCGAGGCTCAAACCAGCGACCTTCTTGCTGTGAGGCGACAGTGCTACCTACTGTGCCTCTGCGTCACCCAAATAGATTGTTAAAAGTATTTTTTTATTTAAGTGTCTTGAACATAAAACAATTAAGTTGTCCCAAAAAAATCTCAAGAATTGTGTTGTTTCAACTCAACTCATTTTGACTAAGTAGTTGAACAAGCGTAGTAGTTTAGACTATGTTGACTAAGATATGTAAGACTATATTTTGAATAAATCCCTTGCATAGCACATTGATGTCACAGTACACAATAGTCCTTATAGCATTATCTTAAAGGTGCAGTATGTAAGTTTGACACCCAGTGGTTGAACTAGGTATTGCAGTCCTGAATCATAATAAAGGTACGCCGGGTTGCCAGTTTGAGTGATTTTAAACTGTGTTCTAAATAAAACGCAACGACACGCGATTGAGGGAATATTCTCCATATTAAAAGGAGTTTTGGTTCTAACCAACACCTCGAATTGATTTATTAGAAGCGGCTTCTATTTCTCACAGCTGAACAACAGAAACCTATGACAGATCACCTCAGGTAAGCCTCGTGTGCTTTATTCAGTGCTAAATGCTAACAATGCTAGTTTGAATGCATTTTACATGACGTGTATTACCATATACTGAAAGCAGAAAGTTCACTTCACCTTTAATGATGTTAAAGAGGGTTAACATGTATTAAATGGATTCTAAACCTTACCGTTTTGTGAGTGAGTGCATATTCTGTGCTTCTGAAAGGCTGTATTTAAATTTCTGCCGTGTTTTGTGGTGCAAACAGCCAAATGGCTCATCACTCATAACAATCTCGTCACAGCGTGTTGTTAGGACACGCGATGTAACCTGCTCACGTTCCTAATATTTATGTAATTTGCTAATTAACGTCATGTGGAACTGAATCTGTCTCATTTTGACATCTGATACTTTCCACTACACTGTAGCATTTCGCTCATGGACGCATGCTTTCAGAGTCTTTCTGAATGAATGAATGAATGAAATATGCTGTTTTCCAACAAGGCAACCCGGGGTGCTGAATTATAATTGGTTAAACTGGCATGTGGATGTGAAAATTACCTAAACAAAGACATCGTTCCGGCACGGAAAAACCATTTTCAAAGCAGAATATCTGACTTCAGCATTGTTTGTCAGTTAAACAAGTATGTTCACTTGGGATGTTTCTTAAATATCTGCAAACATATTATTGTATTTTTATGCTTTAGAAGAGTCAAAAACTTACATACAGCACCTTTAAACATTGTATAATAATTTATTTTATTTTAACTTGTAAAAATTTCATAAACAACAGAAGTCAGGAAAGGTCTTTATTTAAAAGCTTACTTACAAGCTTTTCACACAGTGACAATAAAATGCGATTAATATGTGAAAACTCTTATAGATATTTACCATTTGATGCTCTTGCTTCATATGGTTTGCATATAAATAGTTGTGTTGCCAGTTATCTGCTAACCCATCATGCACCTTCACAGTTAGACGTTTATACTGGCTCCATGTTTAATTATCATTTCCACCAGAGCTGTTTGGATCTCTAGCACCACATATTTCAGCTACTCCCACTCGTGAGCCAGCTGGAAGGTTCCCGTCCGCCGTCTTTTTTTATCCATCTGCAAACGAGACCCATTTGGACCGCCCGCGTCCCCCAGCAAGCAGCTCCAGCTGGAGCTCAATTCAGCATCTAACACCTTCATTCCCCTGGCGGTGAAGCTTCAGTGTGCTTTAAGGTCTATATTTGTGGCGTATTTACATAAACGCCAGCGACACTGTTTATCCATGCCAGCTGGGTGTAATTATGCTGAAAGCCATTCAGACTGGAGTTGTGGATGGCAGTCAAGTCCTGCTTCCACTTAAAGCAGGATTTCTGTGGCACGTAAAAATCCAAGTCTTCATTTATTCTTAAACTTTAGATGATACTTTTGATTTGGACAGAACTAAATATTTTGCCAAATTAAAACTAATTAGCATTATGTGATTTGTGGATTTAGTTGCTCACAGAATGAAAACACTAACCTTCAAATTTAGATAAGATTCTGTCATTCAGGAGAATGCAAAATAGTCAAAATAAAGATATTTACAGTGTTACCAATAATAATAAATGCTGCTGTATAAAAGTATTACATTTAACTTTTAGAATTCAAGCTCTAAGTTTTTACTTAAGAGTGTTCTTAAATTTTAGATAAGACTTTGGTTTAGACATTCATTCCTTTTCCTTCGGCTTAGTCCCTTTATTCACCAGGGGCCGCCACTGCGGAATGAACTGCCAACTTAAGGCTGATTTATACTTCTGCGTCAAGCGGACGCGTATGCTACGGCGCAGCCTACGCGTGGACGCATAGCCCCTCGCCGTGGCCGTCGGCAACATTGACGCACACCTCTCAAAAAATGTAACACGTACGCGTAGCGCAAGCTCTGTGATTGGTCGGCTTGGTAGCGCTGACGAGTGTGGGCGGAGGTGAGAGCTGCGCGCCCGATGCAGCGAGTGTTTAGAAGTGTGGAGTCCTGTGAAGGAGCTCCGGATGGAGACTGTTGTTTTGTGTTTACCTTATGATTAAAGTTGTTGCACGTCCGCCGGTTCCCGCCTCAAAATGAGCAAATTTGAACCACTTATACATTAAGGAACTGTTCAGAAAAAACAAAACACCAGAAACTCGACACAGAGGAACATAAACAACTACTACCAGCTAGCGTTTCGGAAGTGTATTGCACCCATACACTCTCATTCACACACATATACTACAGACAATTTAGCTTATACGCAATTCACCTATAGCACAGGTCTTTGGACTTGTGGGGAAAACTGGAGCACCCGGAGGAAACCCACGCGAACACTGGGAGAACATGCAAACTCCACACTTAAATGAAAACTGACTCAGCTGAGGCTCGAACTAGCGTCCTTCTTGCTGTGAGGCGACAGCGCTACCCACTGTGCCACCGCACCGCCTGGTGTAGACATATTTTCTCAAATTACATCTATCGAGTTAGTATTTTATACGTTTTATTAGAATAATGCAGAATGATAAAAGATATTTTGAGGAATGTTAAAAGCTACTGCAGTAACCTTCCATAGCAAATGTTTTCCTACGATGGATTTCAGTGGTTACAAGTAACTTTTTTTCAAAATATCTTCCTCTCTGCCAACAGAAGTAAGAAATTATTAT
This sequence comes from Danio kyathit, assembly GCA_903798195.1. Lineage (NCBI taxonomy): Eukaryota > Metazoa > Chordata > Actinopteri > Cypriniformes > Danionidae > Danio > Danio kyathit. Next base: position 48,167,858 of record LR812538.1, on the reverse strand, counting down.
TTTGTTAAACAAATCAATGATAAGTAAATGATCATTTACTCAATGAAATGTTCATTTCGTAGCAAAGACATGAAGAAATAAAAATTAACACTATGTTAGGGGTGTGCAATATTGGCAAAATATACAGTTGAAGTCAGAATTATTAGCCCCCCTGAATTATTAGCCCCCATGTTTATTTTTTACCGCAATTTCTGTTTAATGGAGAGAAGATTTTTTTCAACACATTTCTAAACATAATATTTTTAATAACTCATCTCTAATAACTGATTTATTTTATCTTTGCCATGATGACAGTAAATAATATTTTACTAGATATTTTTCATGACACTTCTATACAGCTTAAAGTGACATTTAAAGGCTTAACTAGGTTAATTAGGTTAACTAGGCAGGTTAGGGTAATTAGGCAAGTTATTGTATAATGATGGTTTGTTCTGTAGACTATTGAAAAAAAAATATTGCTTAAGGGGGCTAATAATTTTGACCTTAAAATGATGTTTAAAATTTTTTTAACTGTATTTATTCTAGCTGAAATAAAACAAATAAGACTTTCTCCAGAAGAAAAAATATTATAGTAAATACTGTGAAAAATTCCTTGCTCTGTTAAACATAATTTGGGAAATATTAAAAAAAATGTTAGATCACAGAGGGGCTAACAAATTTTGTCAGCACACTAACAGCTAGGCTATTGATGCCAACTAAATTTGTCTTCAAATGTGAAGTGTGCAGCTGGCCTGTAAAGTCTGACTGCTTCACAAAGAGCTGGAGTCCACTAGATCTAACATATTCTGTGGCTGCATCCAGTGGTTTCATCCGCAGGCTTCAGGAGCGCCACTAGATGCTTTCGGCGGGCAGGACTTGTAACATTGGCATCAGATCATCAGCTCAGTCCTGTCACACGCGGCCGGAGGACAGCTTCCAGCTCGGCTTTAATTGTGCGTGGGGGGATTGCATGACCTGTCATTGTTAGTAAGTCGGGAAAAGCTCCAGCAGTGTGATAAAAAAAAATCCCTTGGACTGTTCAGGGGAGATTGACCGCTCTTTTCTCCGGCTGGCTGGATTTGTCACTCTTTCCTGTTGTTGCTGAGATCGGCCTTCTGTCAAAATGAAGCATGGTGTCGAGGCTTCAGAGCTGTCGCTGTTTGTCTTTTATTGACGTGTTTTTTTTTTTTTTCTCCCGTCTCACCCGTGTTTCTGTTTTTCAGGGCCATTATGGAGCACAAGGAGCTGCTGAAGGTGCAGTGGGACTGGCAGATCGGTAAGCTTCTGATTCTGATGGTTTTCACACTTGGTTTGATGGCTTGATCTGAAACCTGAGTTGAATTCAATCAGCCTGTCCCTGTTGGCGCAAGTCACTTTTCACAATGCAGCACTGAGACAAAGCAGATTTATTGTGCCTAATTCTGTTTGTAAAGTGAATTTTGGTAAAGTATCTTAACTCATTTTAATATATTGATAATTTAAATTAAATTATAAAAAAGACCTTAAAAAAGTCTGGCAACATTTTACTCCAATTTTTATATACTTAAATAAGTAAAAATGTTTTTGTAAAAATAAGCCATATTTGGATACTATAAAACAATAGTCTCAACCTCAATTCCTGGAGGGCCGCAGCTCTGCACAGTTTAGCTCCAACCACCTCCAACTTACACCTGCTCCATAGTCTCTAGTAGTCTTGAACACCTTGATTAGTTGGATCAGCTGTGTTTGATTAGGGTTGGCACAAAACTGTGCAGAGCAGGGGCGCTCCAGGAATCCAGTTTGAGACCTATGCTACAGAATGTATGAAATAATTATTCATTGTAGATGTTTTAAAGAGCTATCAGTTGAATAGATCGGTTATTTTATATTTTTGTTTATGAATAAATGTATTTTTTTTTTTATCTCAGATTGCTGTAACTATAAATATCATGTTGCTTTGGTAAATACACTCACTGGCCACTTAATTAGGTACACCTGTCCAACTGCTCGTTAACGCAAATTTCTAATCTGCCAATCACATGGCAGCCACTCAATGCATTTAGGCATGTAGACATGGTCAAGACAATGTGCTGCAGTTCAAACCAAGCATCAGAATGGGGAAGAAAGATGATTTAAGTGACTTTGAACGTGGCATGGTTGTTGGTGTCAGTCGGGCTGGTGTGAGTATTTCAGAAACTGCTGATCTACTGGGATTTTCACGCACAACCATCTCTAGGGTTTACAGAGAATGGTCCGAACAAGAGAAAATATCCAGTGAGCGGCAGTTCTGTGAGCGCAAATGCCTTGTTGATGTCAGAGGTGAGAGGAGAATAGCCAGACTGGTTTGAGCTAATAGAAAGGCAACAGTAACTCAAATAACCACTCGTTACAATGGAGGTGTGCAGAAGAGCATCTATGAACACACAACACGTCCAACCTTGAGGCGGATGGGCTACAGCAGCAGAACAACACACCAGGTGCCACTTCTGTCAGCTAAGAACAGGAAACTGAGGCTACAATTCACACAGGCTCACCAAAATTGGACAATAGAAGATTGGAAAAACGTTCCCTGGTCTGATAAGTCTCGATTTTCGGTGTGACGTTCAGATGGTAGGGTCAGCATTTGATGTCAACAACATGAAAGCATGGATCCATCCTGCCTTGTATCAACGGTTCAGGCTGGTGGTGGTGTAATGGTGTGGGGAATATTTTCTTGGCACACTTTAGGCCCATTAGTACCAACTGAGCATCACGTCAACGCCACAGCCTACCTGAGTGTTAGTAAGGCGTACCTAATAAAGTGGCCAGTATTTTCACAACTTATTCATGAGAAAATAAAGAAAGAAAGAAAGATTTAAAATATTTGTTTCTATTTTAATATATTTTATATATGTAATGTATTTTTAAAGGGCAAAGCTGACTTTACAACTTGTTACAGTTTTCTCATAAAAAGTCAGAATAATTGAAAATCTGGGTTATTTGACCTAATATTGATTTTTTAAGTTAAACCTGTAATATTGTGTTGTCTAAAGATAAATATAAATATGTCTGAAAACATGGTTGTTAATTTATGCACAAAACAATCTTTTAGATATGGAGGAAATACCATTACTAGTTTACAGATTAAACAAAAAAAAATCTTTATTATGTTAATCATCTTAACAATAGATTATTTTACATAACTGCACTGTATATTAAAAAACCTATAGAAGCTGGGAATTTTAACAAATGTGAATGAGTGCATTAAAACTAATGCAATTAATTAGGAAAAAAGTACAATATAATTAACAATTATTTGTGCCTTCTGACCTGTACATAAATAAATCAGTTTCCTGTCATCAAAACATTTGAAGCCACATTTAATAAACTGAGCTATGTTTTGTCTGAATGAGAATTCAATTTCTTTTATCAACCAGTAAACGTTTTACGTGACACACATAAAGAAATCATAAAGCATCTTCAATAATGTGTCTTTTGCAAAGATTAGGCTGGACTGCTTTCATTGCAAATATAAATCACAAGCTATACTCCAGCAGACCCTTGCTTTCAAGGGATCTTGTGTGCAACTTAGTCTCCCTAGAAAGTTCTGATCTTAAAGGAACACTCCACTTCTTTTTGAAAATTGGCTAATTTTACAAGCTTCCATACAACTAAAGGGTTGAGTTTTACCTATTTTAAATCCATTAAGTCTATCTCCGGGTCTGGCAGGTGCACTTTTAACTTAGCTAAGCATAGATCATTGAATCACATTAGGCAGTTAGCATCTCCCTCAAAAATGACCAAACAAATTTTCAATAATTTTCTTATTTAAAGCTAGACTCTTCTGTAGTTACGTCATGTACTAAGATTGACGGAAAATGAAAGTTCCTATTTTCTAGGCTGATATCTAGGAAATATACTCTCACCAATAATCGAGATCTTTGGTGCCCTGCCATGCAGGCACAATGACCTTGCAAACCCTGCAACTAGAAAGATTTGTAACAGATGATTCAGAACTATTTTCAGACTCTTTGTAACATCATTGCAGAAACAAATCAGACTTTCAATCACAAACTATAACAGGCATGCAGTATTTAAATTGGCTAAAGACAATTAAAAGAATTAATTGCTTATGTCATCCATGACATCTCAACATAAACATGCCTGCGTCGTCTTGTTAAATAGGAATGCAAAAAAACAAGATACTATAAAAGTCCTGGAAGTCGCTGAGACTTTTATTTCAGTATGTTGATGTACTTCCAAATAAAATGAAATATTGAGTAGTAGGCTGGGCTTTCTTTGCTCATCACTCCCTAATAGTAAACTAAAAGTAAGTAAACGTCAACAGAAGGACCGCCACTCCAAACGCAGAAGCAAATGGTCAGACTTTAATTAAAGATTACCAAAACAAACATTTTTGTTGATTAACTCAATTAATCGAACTTTAAAGTCCGCATGATCCGTAAGCTGCATCAGTTTTTTTTCGTATTGTGACAGTTCCTAGAGAAACGGCATATTGAGTGAGAAAACTGTGGGCATGGCTTGTTTTTTTCTATTGCAAATTAATTGGATGTAGTAAAGTAGGCATTTTATTCATAAAGATCAGGAAAAGGGTTTAGGTTCCTGTGTCTGTGTGTTGTGTTTAGCACGTGGTTCATGTTTACATGCGCCGCATGCTTTAATGTTTCATGTGAACACGTGGTTAATGAGCTCTCTCATTGGCTGCGTGTTCTAGTCCCGTTTTACGTGAGCGCATGGCTTGTGTTGTTTCTTGTGTCATGTGCTCTCCCGTTTATTGTCTAGTCCCACCCTCCTTGTTAACCCATTATTAGTTTATTGTGTGTTTATTACTACCCAACAAATGCCTCCTCCTCACCATTTCTGTTTGTTGTCAAACTGACAGTTGGAGGGGCGTGGTTAAGTATGTTAGCCACACCCAATACAATTTAACTGAAAACAAACAGGAAGTGCATTTTCAGATTTCAATTAAAGATTACAAGGGCAAACACCTTGACACGCACAGATTAAGTGTTCACCACAAAATTAACAATGTGAGCCAACAAAATCATATGCTTAGTTTTGATTTCATTTGTACGTTGTAATAAGCCACTCAAGGCAATGCTTTTACTGTGGTTTCTGTTAAATGCATCTGATTAGGAATAATTACAAATATCATTTGCTTTGTAATCCAATTAAGATATGACTTGGCAAAAACCAGCGTCCTCAGAATCAGTGTGTTTTACGACCTAGGAAGTCACTTAAGTTTAATGCAGATTGATGCTCCTGGTGCAGCTTGATGAAGTGTTGAGAGGCCATGCCAGAGGCAGCATTTGGGTTGTATCCCAGGAGGTTTCTGGCTTGTCACAGGGATATTAGCAAGTCTAGAAGCGCTTGAGGGGGCAACGTCATTAACTGTCGGGGACTGTTGCAAGTAACGCACTTTATGGCAGAAGAAGGAATATCTCCCGCCAAAATCAACGATGCCCTTGGAAAATAACGAGGACATCGTGATTATAATGCATTAGTCACGTTGCCACTGTCCTTGAAAGTGTATGAGAAATTTGTAATCTCTTTGTGGCATATATTATATTAGAAACACTTCAAAACTCTCTCTGAATTTGGTGACGTATAGCTGACATAAAGCTGGGTCCTTTGACACCCTTTAAAGGGCTGGTTTACCCACAAATGAAAATGTACAGTACTATTTATTTCTGTCAGGGTTCTGCTACTCCAGTCTTGTTAATTCTTGTTTTGGTGGCAGAGTCCAGAAACTAGTCCTGTCTTTTATGTTGTGCTCGGCTCGAGTCTTTTGTATGAGCGCCAACTCGGCTGGGGGCCGTGCACGCTCCACCTTGATGCGGGCTTGTGAGGTCTGGGCGTGTTTGCGACATGCGCTCTTGTCCTGGTGTTTGTGTTTGTTCTGTCTGCAGCGTGGTGTTTCATTCTCATCGTCTCAGCCTAGTGTGTTTCCGGTTTCGGTTGCCGCTGAGATTAAACATGCATGTTGTCGGTCCTGTATCTGTGTGTTGTGTTTAGCACGTGGTTCATGTTTACATGTGCCGCATGCTTTAGTGTTTCATGTGAACACGTGGTTAATGAGTTCTCTCAATGGCTGCATGTTCTAGTCCCGTTTTACGTGAGCGCATGGCTTGTGTTGTTTCTTGTGTCATGTGCTCTCCCGTCTATTGTCTAGTCCCACCCTCCTTGTTAACCCATTATTAGTTTATTATGTTCACCTATTTGTGTGTTAATTATTTCTGCTTGTATTCTCTTCATGTCCGCTGTCCTGTGCCAGTTCATTGCCATTAATCGGGGTTTCTCCTGTCTAGTCCTGTTCTAGCCCTGATTTCTGCCACCCTGCCCAGTCCAGTCCAGTTAGTTAGTTTGTTTATTCGTTTGTTAATGTTTTCCCCTTCAGGGTAGTTTGTTTTGCCTTTTATTTTATTTTATTATTAATAAAAACCCATCATTTTCCCTGCACTTGAGGCCTCTCTCCTTTCCCCACCTACAACCGTGACAATTTCAAGTGGTTTCAGACCTTTAAGAGTTGCTTTCTTCTTTTGAAAACTAAAGACGATATTTTGAAGAAAGCTGTAACTACTCACTTCCATAGCAGGAAAAACAAATACCATGGAAGTCAATGGTTACAGGTTTTCAGCATTCCTCAAAATATCTTCTTTTGTGTTCAACAGAAGGAAGAAACTCAAACAGGTTTGAAACAAATAAAGGTTTAGTAAATGATGAAAGAATTGTCATTTTTGGGTGAACTATCCCTTTAAGCTGTGTACTAGTTTGAGCTCACCAGGCTCTCGCTGTACGAATTCAGACAATATTTAGTCATCTGAAGCAAATTTTGGAAATTCTAAAATGTTCCTATAATCTTAGGCTAAAATCTGTGGTCTTTGATCATTGGTTTGACATCATCACCAACAGCTTATTGACTCTTTTCCTACCATTGATGAGATTTCTCATCAGTTAAAAGACAAAACTGATGACTTTTAATGGCTATCTGTTTTTTAGGTGTATTACAGTAAGGGAAGCCCTATAGCGCAAATCCTGAATGAGTTCATTCATTTTATTTAGATGACCTTATTCTGCGATGTGGAAGTGCACTCGTCTTTACGATTGTTTTGGAATTTCATATTCAGTTGGCTATGTGAGAAATGACTAGGAATGATAAAAGGCAAACTACGTTCTCTACAAACAAGTATACATAAAATGTAAAATGACACATTAACAAAATATCAGTTTGCAATGTCAAGCATAACAAATGTTTTTAACGTCTAGAAATCAATGGAAGTGAATGAGAGCCGAAGTCTCAAGCCAAAATTTCCAATGGTGGCGCCCGCTTGTACGTTGCAGATGGCTGGCAACTTAAAAAAAATGCTGGCAGGGAAAAGGTTAACGGCTGTTGCAATCAAATTTTACCTGAAGAAGATTTCAGATAGTTTCCCGCAGAGCTTCTGGCTTAGAGACAAGTGCATGTCTTGAGACCAGAAAGTAGAGCTGTATTGTTATATACAGACCTGGCAACAGAGGTAAAGTTCCAGATAATGTTTATTTTGAAATAGGATGGTCAAACAAGCAGGGTAATTATAAATAAAAGGGAAGATAAAACACCTAACTATGTCTAAGTACTTTAATTCTAATGGGTTCTTTTGTGGGTCTAAAGGTTTTGTGGGTCTTTCCGGCTATGCCGACAAAGTCTATAGAAAATGATGCTCTGTGTCATGTGAGGAAACACTGACAAAGGAGTTTGGATACAAATGCAGGGAGTATTAGGAGAATGATCAAGCAGATGTATACAGGAAATCCAGAGTCGTGGTCAGTAAACAGGGGGATGGTCAAAAGGCAGGCAGCAGACAGGAATAAACAATAAAACAAAGCAAGTTTCTAACATGGCAAGGCAAGGAAAACGCGTCGTAATGTCAAAGATAACACAGAACAAGACTCAGCCTTGATGTGTGTGTGTGCTGTTTAAATAGTCCTTATAATCAGTCTTTGAGCAGCTCCCAGCTGTGTGAGTTTGTAATCAATGGAAACTTGGAGCTGGTGTGTGTGAGTGGTGCATGACAGGATATGTAGTCCATATAACAGCGGATTTGTAGTTCTTTAGTAATCTTCTTGTTTACCAGCAATCTGCAGCCGCTAGATCGCTTGTGATCATGACACTCTGAACATAACCTGCTTCGAAGGCTATATATATATTATTATTATATTATCTTATCTATCTATCTATCTATCTATCTATCTATCTATCTATCTATCTATCTATCTGTCTGTCTGTCTGTCTGTCTGTCTGTCTGTCTGTCCGTCCGTCCGTCCGTCCGTCCGTCCGTCCGTCCGTCCGTCCGTCCGTCCGTCCGTCCGTCCGTCCGTCCGTCCGTCCGTCCGTCCGTCCGTCCATATATTATATTATATTATATTATATTATATTATATTATATTATATTATATTATATTATATTATATTATATTATGGAATAAGATTATCTGACAAGCTCAAACTGTTTTTAATGTAATAAATCTTCCATATAATGTATAATTAGCATAATAATAATAAATCGATGTAATTAAGTGTAATTCTTTTCCACAAAAATATCTAAAATTTAAAATCATTACAAAATAATGTACCAATGGGGGTGATTTTAACCAACACTTGTACCAGTTTTACACATTTGTACCAGACAATTTTTTTTACGATAACTCAACATCTCAAAAAAAAAAAAAAAAAAACATTGTGCATTTAAGAAGTGTCACAAGTGAGTGGGCTTGACAAACCACCCGCAGAAACACTCCCCTCCCCTCCTAACTCTAGCACTTAGTTCTCTGAGCATAAACAGTTCCTTTGTATTATTAGCACTTTTTGTGTGTATTGCCTCTTCTTGTTGAATCGCTGAATGCCTTCTCAAACTGTAAGTCGCTTTGGCCAAAAGTGTCTGTTAAATGACTAAATGTACTAATAAGCACTGAGAATAACTCATTATTAAACAGAAGAAGAAGAAAGATGAAGTGTGGCATGGTGCTTTTCATTGTGGCTCATGGTTTCAGTGTTCTGGTGAAAATGTCTTTTGTGTTCAGAGTTATGTTGATTGAACTTACCCGCAACAACGATTCTGGAACTAAAATAGCTTGAGTTAGCAGGTTTAATGTTAATCAACTGAGAAATCTGAACTTAACTGAGTTTAGTTAAGTAATGTTGCTTTGCGGATGAACCTGTAAGTGTAAGTGTTATATAAGCGTTCAAAAGTGTCCAAATACACTTTGTGGCCTAATTAGTTAGAAATGTTTCTAATTATATCATCACCTCCGACCAGTAGTTTTTTTTTTAGGTTTTTTCTTTTAACATTAAATCCTGTCCTCCAGATAGATCTGAATAGCAGGTGACAGCTGATAATTCACTGACAGTGTTAGCAAAGCATCTAAATAAGTTATGAAGCCTTCTGCTCAGTTTCAGATACTCATAGCCTGAGAACAATCAACCGCATTGAGCTCTGAAATATATTGAGATTTAATCCTGACATTGATTAGTCTTTGCTGGGTACAAACTGATTATTTGTTTCTACCTCAAGGGTTTCAGAGTTCATCCTGTAGTTTATACGTATTTATAGCTGCAGTTTCACAAAGTGCTGTCATTTAGTGTTTTGTGGGGTTTAGTTACCATGTTGTTGTTGTTTTTTGGACCAAAGTTACCAAAGTAAGATTGTATTCACCTTGGAGTAACATGTAAACACCATGGTTCTAATAATATAATAAAAATGCAATTGTTATAATCAATTAAGTAACATACTACTACCACTACTACTGCTGCTGCTGCTACTACTGCTGCTGCTGCTTCTGCTACTACAAACCCAAATCAGAAATAGTTGGGACAGTATGAAAAACGCACATAAAAAAAGAAAGAAGTAATTTTACAAAAATTACTTTGACTTGTATTTAATAAACACATATTCCAATTTTAATTCTTGCAACACAATTTAGAAAAAGTTGGAACAGTAAAGCTTTTGGACTTGTTGCTGTAACACTCTTGATGATCTTTTTCTTCTTTGTTTCGGAGCACACGGCATCCATTTCTAGCAAAAAATACCTGAAACACTGATTCATCTGACCACAGTACACATTTCCACTGTGTGATGGTCCATCCCAAATGCCTCCGAGCCCAAAGTCGACGGCGCTGCTGGACACTGTTAACATAGGGCTTCCTCTTGGCACAGTACAGTTTTAACTGGCATTTGTGGATATAACTGTTGTGGTACTTGACATAGGTTTGCCAAAGTAGTCCTGAGCCCATGTGGTTATATCGCTTATACAGTAAATGAATGATGATTCTTGATGCAGTGCCACCTGAGGGATCAGAGATCAGGGTTGCTCAGCTTAGGCTTGCGTTCTTGTCCTTTACTGAAATTCCTCTAGATTCCTTGAATCTTTTAATGATGTTATGCACTGTTAAAGGTGAAATATCCAAATGTCTTCCTATCTTTCTTAGAGGAACCTTGACCTGTTGACATCACCTGTTTCAAATTACATCATTAATTAACCAATTTACCTGATTACTAGCCCTAAACTGCTCCTGTCACAACTTTTTTTGGAATGTGTTGCAGGTCTGAATGACAGGAAAGGATGTATATTTACAAATGAAATGAAGTTGACCAGAAAAAACATAAAATATTTTGTGTTCATATTGTCTGCAGTGAAATACTAGTCATGTTAAATTTAGAAATCACTACTTTCTTTTTTTATTTGTGTTTCTCATACTATCATAACTTTTTCGGATTTGGCGTTGTACTACTACCACTAAAAATAATAATTGTAAGTTTTTATTATTGTTTTGAAACATGATTTATTCATGAAACATGATAATTTTATATTTCTTGTTTATAATAGCTTCATAATTTAAAGAAATATAATACAATTATAAAAACAGGATAATAATAATATCATTAGGGGAGCGCGGGGCACAAAGTAACACGGGGTTACATGTAACACTTAGTTTTAAGGTATTTGCTCAGGGTTAATCATGGCATGCTTCCGAGGTTTTCACCACAGTGTCGGCAGACGTCTTCCTGCCAATTATTGAACATTTTCGGCAAAATTTGGATAAGAAACACAGGAAAAAACATTTTTGCAGCATAAAAGTATTTTTTATTACAGTCGATATTTTTTTATTTTGAAAAAATCGGTGAAAGTATGAACTAATTCTTATATTGTTGTGATCACCGTCTTCTAAGCTAAAAGATGAAACCATTTTGAAAGATGTATAAAACACACAGAGACTGCTAGACAGTTTTGAGTAAAACATGAAACAGCGGGTTTAGTTGTAACAGGGTGTTACAATTAAGCCACACACTGTTGGACACCAATTAATCTAACAAAATATATTTTTGAATTTTAAGTGTAATGTTGAGAACTTTTTAAATAAAAATGTTTTTTTTTATAGAAAATATTGTTTTAATATAATTTTTTTTATTGCTAATAATGCAAATAAATGCATTGTATAATAATGGATAAATGGATAATAAAGCAAATAAATTCAAATGTGTTCATCCAATAAACAAATAAATAAATAAACATACCGTGCTATGTAGAATAAAAAAAAATGAGCCAATTACTGAGAAAATATAGAACTGAATTTAAATTAACTGTGTGAAATCTGCCTTCATAAGCATGTGTTACAACTAACCCTCTGTCTGTTACAACTTGCCCCGCAGGTGGTGTAAATAGTAAAATTTTTACTCCTTGCACTTTTGGCAATACTGCACAGAAACTATAGGTCTGGCAATCATAATTCCAGTGCTCATTTGTAGGAGAGGCTTGTATGTTGTTGGTAAAAAAATATGGTTTGTCTAACCCCATTACTTTGTTCATTGTTTGACCAAAACCAAAAAGTGTTACTTTGTGCCCCGCTCTCCCCTACTCCTAAGAACAACAATCTTATGTCACATAATCTTATACATTTTTAGATCTATAATCTAAATTATAATCCAATAAACTAAAATATCTTCTTCATTTATGTAGTTAAACAATAGCAGTAATAATAAATGTAAGGTTTTAATTATATTTGATTGAAACATGACTATATGAAATTGGATATAAATTCAAACATAATTTATAATTTTATTTTATTTTATTATATATTTCTATTTTAGATCTACTTAATAATTAAAAGCATCATAATACAATTATAAAAACAGAACTATAATAATGGTACTAGTAGTTGTATTACTTATAAAGAATAACAATAATATTATTTGTTGTAGTTAGCTTTACATTTTTAAACCCATAATCTTATAATGAAATGAACTTTTCACTAAATATTTTCCTAATTGATATAGTTTTACTACTTCCACCACCAATACTAATACTAATACTACTACTACTACTACTACTAATAATAATAATAATAATAATAATAAATAAATACATAAATAAATAAATAAATAAATAAATAAATAAATAAATAAATAAATAAATAAATAAATAAATAAATAAAAGACGACACGGTGGCTCAGTGGTTAGCACTCACAGCAAGAAGGTCGCTGGTTTGAGCCCCGGCTGGGTCAGGTGGCATTTCAGTGTAGAGTTTGCATGTTCTCCCTGTGTTGGGGTGGGTTTCCTCTGGGTGCTCCGGTTTCCCCTACAGTCCAAAGACATGCACTATAGGTGAATTGAATAAACTAAATTGGCCATAGTGTATGTGTGTGAATGAGAGTGTATGGATGTTTCCCAGAGATGGGTTGCAGCTGGGAGGGCATCCGCTGTGTAAAACATATGCTGGATAAGTTGCCGGTTCATTCCGCTGTGGCGACCCCTGACGACAAAAAGGACTAAGCCGAAGGAAAATGAATGAATAATAATAACATATTTAAATATATTTATTTGTTTATCTTTGTTTATTTATTTTTAGACCCATAATCACATAATCAGTATTATTATAGCTAGTCAATCAGTGTATCTTGATTTTTCCTCCATCTTTCCATTACTTTCAAACCTGAGATACGAAGAATGTTAAAAAAAGCAGTTCATCTATGAATTATGAAGTGGAGGCTTGATGGTCTGCCAGACAGAAGGCAGATTTTGTTAGCATTGTCTGCTTTTTTTTTTTCGCTTCAAAACAAATTATCATTATCTGTCTCCATTTCTGCTTGCCTCTCCATCTGCCAGAATAAAACTTGTGTCCTTTACGAATGCATTTGGAAATAAATGGCCCGAGAAAAACACGAGTGAATAATTACATTTTTTGTGCCATCCAATTTCATTATGATTCTGCTAGATGAACTAGGGGCAGAATATCACAGCTGCTGACTTGAAAAAATAACAAAAGCTAATATTGTGCTTCCTTAAACCTGCAATATAATGCTGAACAACATTAATATAATAATAGCTGTTTATATATTTTCTGTAAAGCACATAATGCATTATATAGAGGTGTTCATAATAGCGCATAGTTATTATTTGTGTTTAATGCATTGTGTATTATATGAATAACATAGCCATGAATGTTTATTCATTGAAATTAAGAGATGAAGTACAGAAATTATCTCTAAATAAATGCGTAAATAATATAATATAATATAATTGTAACGCCTTGACTCACTCAGGAAAGCAAAAGGATCACAGGATTTATCAAACACGTAGATTTATTTACAAACACTCACTTGGAAGGACAATTGATAACACAGGTGACACAGGAACTACATGGGTTGACGACAAAGCACAACTTAGAAAAAGGAACAAAGGACTGACTAAACACAGGAGTATAAATACACTGGAGATGATTAAACGGATTGTATACAGGGGTGAGGCACAGGTGGAAATAATGAACATTAACAAATAGTGGGAATATAATATAATATAATATAATATAATATAATATAATATAATATAATATAATATAATATAATATAATATAATATAATATAATATAATATAATATAATATAATATAATATATTTCCCAGACATGGGTTGCGGCTGGAAGGGCATCCGCTGCATAAAACATGTGCTGGATAAGTTGGCGGTTCATTCCGCTGTGGCAACCCCAGATTAATAAAGGGACTAAGCCAAAAGAAAATGAATGAATGAATAATATAATATAATATAATATAATATAATATAATATAATATAATATAATATAATATAATATAATATAATATAATACAATACAATACAATACAATACAATACAATATAATATAATATATGTGTTTGCAGTACATTAGTTTATGTGAACTAACAATAAAATGTTCTACTAAAGCGTTTATAATTTTCTAGTCATGTTAATCTCAATATTTAACAATATATTATTCAATAAAATGCTGGATATGCTAATACTATTTTATATACCTGATACTGAACAGTTTAACTCAGAGGTGGGCAAACTACGGCCCCGTGGGCCATATGCGGCGCGCTTAACTCTTTCATCTGGCCCGCAAGGGAGTTTTTAAAAGGCTGTTTCTGAGTAACTGTTTGTTTCAGAATTAGTAAATTAATGATGCAATACAAGTGAACGGCATTTGATGGCAGTATTGCACGTGGTACAGTTAGCGCAACCAGTAAAAAACACACTCTCGGATATTAAAATGCACCATTAATGACCGAAAATGAGTCAGGCAAAAAGAAAAAGAAAAAATGACACTGAATGTCGTGTGTTTAAGGAAGAATGGACAACAAAATACTTCACCAATATCGTACAGAAAGCGGTATAATATGCCAAGAAAGTATTGCTGTTTTTAAAGATTAACGTGGCATTTTTCACACAAACATTCAAATTATTTTTAATGTGTGAATATGAGATTTTTTCTATCAGACAATATCTTTTCTATTCTCCACTGTAAAATTACATTATTATTATTATATTTTATAAGGGATTATTTTGTTGTTTTATGATGATTGATAAGTAAATATACAGTAAATAGCAGTGCAAATTAATTTGACTTGTAAATATGACTCAATAATAACTATTAAAAAAATGTGTGTTCATGTGACACGTTTCTGTCCGATATTACACGTTCCATATGCATACTGCCACTATAAATAAAAGTTTTTTTTTCGAAGGATTTGACATGTGGCCCTTCACTTGGTTTGCAAAACATTAATGTGGCCCTCGGGTCTTAAAAGTTTGCCCACCACTGGTTTAACTGATTGAACACATTGTAAATAGCTAATACTCAAATTCAGAATTATCTACAACATTATTATACAGAATTATGTGAACTTTTTTTTTAAATTGTAATTAATTTAATTGACTTTATATACAGTATAAAATTATAATAGATGTTTTACATACAGCATTTCAAATAAAATACATGTATAAAATATATATAAATTTTAGATATATTATATTTATAATATAATTGTAATGTGTTGTATCCAAATTTATTAAAGAGAGGTCATAGAGGAAAGATTCGATCAAGGGAGAGACGTTAGCATGCAGATAGTACAATCAATGATTGAGAGAAAGGTCGAGGCAGGTGGCACACACTAACAGTAAAACAAAACAAAAGTCAATACACAGTTAGACAATACAGGAAAACGCTTTGTAATGCTCACTACAGGAAAACAAGACTCAGCCCTGTATGAGTGTGTGTGTGAGGTGTGTATATACAGTAGTCCACGAATAAGTTTTAATCAGCTTCAGCTGTGCGTGTAATCAAGGAGTGATCTGGAACCGGTGTGTGGATGCAGTGCATGATGGGATATGTAGTTAGGTTGAATGAAAGGGAGTGTTCTCCGGCGATTTGCAAGAGCTAGATCAGTGGTGATCATAACAATAATATAATTTGTATTTAAAAATAACACAAAGTAATCATTTGTATTTAATTTCTTCTTACTTTGTGATAATATAATTTAAAAAAACATAAAACTCAACAGAACAAAACACCCAAGGTTGTTTTTAGACATTTTTAGAAAATTAACGAGGTTTTGTTTTGTTTTTTAATCCACTGCATGTATTATTTTATTATTATTATTATTATTATCAAATAATAATAATAATATTCATTCATTCATTCCTTTTCTTTTCGGCTTAGTCCCTTTATTAATCTGGGGTCGCCACAGCGGAATGAACCACCAACTTATCCAGCATATGTTTTACACAGCGGATGCCCTTCCAGCTGCAACCCATCTCTGGGGAACATCCATACACACTCATTCACTCATACACTATGGACAATTTAGCCTACCCAATTTACCTGTACCTCATGTCTTTGGACAGTGGGGGAAACCGGAGCACCCAGAGGAAACCCACGCGAACGCGGGGAGAACATAATATTATTATTATTATTATTATTATTATTATTATTATTATTATTATTATTATTATTATTATTATTATAATTATTATTATTATTATTATAAATAATAATAATAATAACTACATGTAATCGTGTGTTTTTAAATAATGATAATAATAACAACATTAATAATAATACATGTTTATCATTGTATTGAAATATTATTTATATTATATTTATATTATTTACTTTATATTTCTTGTTTGTAATTACTTCATAATTTAAAGAAATATATATACAATTATTTAAAAAACTGAATAATAATAATAATAGTAGTACTACTAGTAATACTATTACTTTGAAAAACAATAATTTTTTCACCCATAATTTTACACATTTTTAGATCTATAATCTTATAATGAATAATGCAGTATGTATTATTGGGACTTTATTGCTGTATGTCTTTGTGTCCTGTCAGGGCTTCTGTACATCGGCTTCAGCGCGTGTATGTTTGGCCTGTACAGCTTCATGCCGGTGGTGATCAAGAGAACCAGCGCAACAGCGGTCAATCTGTCTCTGCTCACAGCCGACCTGTACAGCCTCTTCTGCGGACTCTTCCTCTTCCAGTACAAGGTCAGATTAAAAACAGTCTCCTCATTACTGTCAGAACAAATGCTGTACGTCTGCACACCGCCATCCTCTGTCCTGTGGATGTGGAGCAGAATGTCTTTTCTCAAACTGTGTCTTGGTGGCTTCAGTATAAAATCATCTTGCAATCCAAAACCAAGGACATTTTCACAGTATTTCCTATAATATTTTTAAGTCTTATTTCATTTAGTTTGACTGGAGTAAAGTCAGTTTAAATTTTTTTAAAACCTCTTAGCCAGCGTCAGGACAAGGACATACTGGGGCACTGTTTTTGAACATGTGAGTGTTTACGATTAGATTACATCAAAAGGAACATGAGTAGTCTTGGCAAACTATACATCAGTATAAAGCTACAATCCTCAAGCAGCCACTGTAGCTAGTTGTTTTTCAAGGGTAAGCTTATAAACCAACACAGGCTCATTCTGAAAATGTAGTCCCGTGGACGTTTCTGGAGACTGCGAATTATGTAGCCGGAGGTACGAATGGTTGCATTTCATTTTTTAAGCGAACGCTACGGGGCGGTATGATGCAGTTCCTTTAGGCGCTTACCGGCTGACCACTTACGTCCATGTGGAGGCCTTTCCTGCCGCAACCAGTTTGTCCAGTTAGCTCGTCGTGTACGTCAGCGGACGAGACGCAGAGAGGAGTTGACCATGACGACCGGGTTTGAGTGTGGGAAAGAGCAGTTCCAGAAATCAGGTAAGACAAAAACAGAATCCAAAAAAATAAAATGAACGAGTGAACAACAGGGTGAGAATGTGGTAAAACCCAAAAATGTGGTAAAAATCAGACGAGGGCTTTTCTTTTTCTGGACGGCTTTTGTAAACTGTTGGTTGGGTTTAGGGACGTATGTGGGTGGGCGGGTCAATCGGTTAAAATTGTTTGGGTTTAGGGAAGGAGGAGGGTGGGTCAGTCGATTGGCCGGTCGCCCAGTCAATCATTCAGTCAGACAGACAGACGGTAGGTCAACAGCGGCTTCTGATGGGTTTACGCGAGAACAGCGCGGGTTTGAGCGGCACTCGCGAGAGACATTTAAGATACAAAAAAGCGCACACAACGGGCTCTCGCGAATTCGCGAAAACAAAAACTGTAAAAATCCGTACCTCCCGGGACATATGTCGCGGTCTCCAGAAGCGTCCACGGGACTATGTTTTCAGAATGAGCCTGGGTTGTTATAAACAATGTATTTACTAAATTTGTGTAAGTTGTACAAAACACGCTTATTAGATATTGAGTAAATATGATCGTAATAACAAGACACACACGCATTCATTGCTGTACATCACGGTTTATTTTGAAAGGTAAGAGTCCTCAGAACAATATCCGATCGAGCACATTTAGTCCACCGAAACAATAGTGTTGAATAATGGATGGTTATCCGTTTGTTTATGTCACCGTTTCTGCCGAAGACCTGTTGTTTACATTATTTACTATGTTACTTACACAAAAAAAACTGTGTCTTTGTAGTAAAAAGCAAGACGATGTCTAAGCTTACAGTGTTACAAATAAAATGAGACCACGAACTGAATAAAAAGTTAAAGTTATAGTTGCTCAAATCTAAAAATAGCAGTCGAGGGTTTTGGCGTTCTGCATATGCTACTGTATATCTGTCGGTCACTTTTAGCCAGTAATTGGACACGTTGTTGTTTCTTTGTGCAGTCACTGGTTCGGTGACCTGTCAATCATTACGTGATGTGACGCGATGCACATGCTCTGCACAGCTTTAACTGTTCATCCATTTTTCATCAAACCGTTTGAGGTCAATATTATTAGCCCCCCTAAGCAATATATGTTTTTAGATTGGCTAGAGAACAAACCACTATTGTCCAATAATTTACCTACTATCCTAACTTACCTAATTATCCTATTTAACCCTTTAAATTGCCCTTTAAGCTGAATACCAGTATCTTGCAGAATATCTCAAATATTGTGCACTGTCAAAACTTGTCATAAATCTGTCATAAACATGATTGTCACGAAGCATTATAATTTTCATGAATTTTTTTCTGATCACGTTTTCAATGGAACAAACTGTATTTGTGTTTAAAATGTCTAATTAAAAGTGTCATTATTCCAAAGAGCATAGAATCACCAAGAGGCGACACTTTGTTGCTGTTTGGTAAACAGCCACTAGATGCCGCTAGTGTCACGCGGCAGCCATTTTGGAATGAAAATTCCAATAGAACAACAGCACTGATAACTAACGTTAGACAGAATTTATTAAAATATTGAGTTAAATATGAGTTAAAATATTATATATTCATACACCCCAATTGAAAAGCTACGGAGACCCGGAAGGGACGTGATGGTGGACAAAAAAACTGAGTGGGAGAAAAAAAAAAACAGTGATAGGAAAATATGTATTTTTTTACATTTTTGCGTTCCCTCGCAAAAATGTTTTGCGAGGGGAACGCAAAGATGTTTTGCGAGGGAACGCAATGATGTTTTGCGAGAGAACGCAAAGATGTTTTGCGAGGGAACGCAATGATGTTTTGCGAGGGAACGCAAAGATGTTTTGTGTTCCCTCGCAAAATTGTTTTTCCACAAACACTTCCTGTTCACTTCATACATGTCAACCCTCCCGTTTTTGCCTGGAAAATACCGTATTTTACAATTCTATCCTGCCATCATCATATCATTCAGTATTTTCCCATATTTCTCATGTAATTTTTAACATGAAGGCATGCTGAAATGAATATAAAAATGTCTTCATTCACTTTCTTCCATTAAAGCTGTGCGTCGATCATCACCCTTCATATGCAACCTTTGAATCAGCGAATGCATGTAAGCCAATGACTGGTATAAGCGCTGACTGACAGAAGCGCTCCGTATGATAAACTGATCCCAGATCAGCTTCTGCACACGCCATCTAAAGAGGAGCGAAAGTGCAGGGCATTTTGGGATATTCGGGTGTATGTTTAAACAAGACAAATACTCTTAATAATTTGTAAACATGTCCGTCCTGCGTGTTTTATTTTAAACACACCTAATGACAAATTAATGCACAAACAGTTACGAAAGTAATGGAATACTTTCATTATAGATCTGTGCATTATACAGTGACACCACTGTAATCAAATAAAAAACGAGAGATTAATTTGCTGTGCTTTACTTGTTTGATAACAGAGGTGTCACTTTGGTGTGTACGAAGCTGATCTGGGATCAGTTTATCATGCGGAGCGCTTCAGTCAGTCAGCGCTTATACCAGTCGTTGGCTCATGCATTCGCTGATGAATGATATGATGATAGCAGGATAGAATAGTAAAATACGGGATAATCCAGGCAAAAACGGTAGGGTTGACATGTATGAATTCATTAATGAATTCACTTAAGTGAACAGGAAGTGTTTGTGGAAAAACATTTTTGCGAGGGAACGCAATCTTTGCGAGGGAACGCAAAAACTTTAAAAAATATATATTTTCCTATCAGTTTTTTATTTTCTCCCACCCATTTTTTTTTCTCCCACTCAGTTTTTTTTTCCACCATCACGTCCCATCCGGGTCTCCGTAAAAAGCAACATTTTAAATAATATCTCAATGAAAAGAAAACAATTTCCAAAATGTTGACAAGACAAATTTTAATATAATATCTGTTATGACATGAAAGTAAGGTTAACAAAATAACTTAAATTACGAATTTTTTTTGTTTTACTTAAATTAAGGTGATGAAAAAACGAGTATACCCCACATCAAAAGCTACTTTATGTAGTTTGTTTGGCCTCATTTTTAATGACAGCACCAAGACTTCTAGGCATGGAATGAACAAGTTGGCTTCATTTCGCAACATCTATCTTTTCTATTCTTCAAAAATGACCCCTCTTTTATGTCTCTACAGAATTCCCCATATGTGTTTAATTGGATTCAGATCAGCAGACAAAATATATTAACATAGATGTGTATGTGTGTGTGGATATAATGAGTTTGTGTCAGAATTCAATCATTTTGGGCAAAGTGACTATTTACATTAAAGCTTTATTAGTCTTTCTTTAACAGACAACACTTGAAAAAAATACTATATACTATTATAACATAGGCTATAATACTGCAGCAAAAAGTGTACTGTTAGTCTATCAACATCCCATTTTGAAACTCATATTAATTTAATTTAACATGTCAGTATTGATTTATATTATGCCAGTGCGTAAACTATTGAAATAAAGTAATTTTACCTAAAAGAGACAGCTCCAAGAAAATAAGTATAGTTAAAATATAAACATTAAGTCTGTAAAATAAACTATTAAAAGTGCTGATGATTGTGATAGTAAGCGTTGTATGCCGTTTTTCAGGTTGTATCTCAGCTTTATTGTGCTTTTTAAATAAATAAATAAAAAATAAAGCAGCTGCTTGCCATCGCGACAGCAATAAGATTCAATGGACGGCCGATCGATTTCACTCCAAAATGGCGGAATCGCGGGGCTGTTGCTGGGCGCTGCTGTTGCAATGGAACGTTCTATTGAGTGTCGCCTCTTGGTGTTCTAAGCTCTTTGATTACTCTGGCAACAGCATCTTTTAACTGCATCATTCAAATTTAATGCCATTTTAATGACAAATTCAGCTTGTACCGCTGTAGTTGAGGCAAAAACAAAAGAAATATTAATGAAGATGTTATAAAATTCATGACATGTTTATAATAGCTTCATGACAATCATGTTTATGACAGATTTATGACAAGTTATGTTGTCTTGGTAATGTCAAGTTGTCATGACAAAGACAAAAATGAGTTTTTTGTATTTTTTTATGTCCAGTTGTCATCTTTGCATTCAAAATGTAATAACTGAGCGAATGACATTAAGGCCCAATCCAAATTCTACCCCTTAGCCCTTCCCCTTACCTATACCCAGGGCTTAACATTAACTTTTTTGATCACCAGCCACTGTGGCTTGTAGATTTCCAACATTACTAGCCACTCGCCATTTTCACTAGCCACAATTTTCTTGTTGGGAAAATATATTTTATATGCATAAATTTGACTTTGACATGCTAAAATGACTTGATTTAAATGTGTTATGTCCACATGCCTTCTCATTCATTTAACTTCTTGTGTGTATTGTGTATTAGCTTGCTCAGTGTGCATGAGCAAATGGGCTGTGTCGCAATGCAATCAGTTTTTATTTCACATGACTTTCCAGGGCTCAAAATTAAGGATTTACCTAATTTATCTCTGACCACACCAAATAAGTATTTCTTAGCCACAATTTTTATTGTGTCAAAACAAGGAAAATATAGCTGTATAGGTGCACTTTTTAATTCAACAAAACTTCTTTTTTAAAAAAACATTACATTTAAAAAAAAGAATTATTGTCATGTATCTAAAATATGCACAGTAATCTGTCCTGGCTAAAAGTCCCAGATCACCAGTTAACATAAACGAGGAGTAATCTCCCATTAAAGCAGTGTTATTATAAAGAAATATAATTAAACCATATTAACAAAAATAACTGTAAGCAAAAGAAAGCAGGCGAAACATACCGTGTTTGATAATGAAAGGATAATCACGAGCAGGGTTAATATAGGCCTGTAAAAGAAAGCAGTGAAAAGCAAGAAAGCAAGAAAGCTGCTGCTTACAAAAGAATATGTGTAGGCTATTTTTGTTTTAATCTTGAGCTCTTGAAAGCAGCAGGAATGTGGGTGCATGATCATCGCTCTTTGTCCAGTCTATTTCAAAGGGAACCGATCGCACCAGTTGCGCTACCTCTAGGCACGGTGACTGTTGCTTCGCGCAAGTAAACGGGAGCGCGCGCGCTTTTTAACAGTCGCGCGCATCACATCATCTGTGCGTGCGAGTGTTCATCCTCTCGTTTGGTATTTACCTGCTTTCTGCTTGCGCAAACAGTTATTTTTGTCAGTCGTATTGCTTCTCGATTCTAAGATCACATTTGCACGAATATTGGGCCACGCTTATTTTCAAACCCTGCTATTAAGAAAACTACAATTTAAAAATGATTTCCAACCAGCCAAAGTGGCTAGTGGAGGTGTCTGACTAACCCGCCAGAACTGAAATCTACCCGCATTTGGCGGGTTGGCGAGTGTTAATGTAAAGCCCTGCCTATACCTAAAATAAAAAACACTAAATTTGATCTCTAATCCATAATAATAACTCCTGTACAGCAGTCCCACAACATTCTGACACTCGATGACACTCCAATACCCTGTCAGAAAAGTCTAGTGGCTGGGAATGAGCTTTTTACAGTGTCTGCTATAATGTTAATGTTATTTTCTTGTGTTTACATTGATGAATATGGCCACGGTGTAAATGCTATGATCTTATTGCCACATTATATCGTTATGATAACATAATATATGCCTTCAGTGATTTCCTGAAGATAAATACCCAAAAATAAAGCAACTGGAATAAGCAGTCGCCATCGTCAATCTCATATGAAGCATGAGATCGCGATGACATATGATGACGTGTGCAGGTGCTGTAGTGCTGTCCCATTTCTTAGGGGTAAATTTTGAAGCCCTTCTCCTTCACACTCGGTAAGGGGAATGGGATAGGGGTACAAAAATAGAATTGGGATTGGGGCTTAATGACAGTTGTTATAAGGATGTGTGAAATGTGTCATGTCATTATAAAGGTTTAATGAGATCACCCCTTCAAGTAAAGTGTTACATAGATTTAGAACTGTGATAAAAAAAAATGACTGGAACTTTAAGTGCATTGCAAGATACCATTGCCCACTTTTTAGCCAATCAGAATGAAGGATTCCAGCAGACTGTGAAATATTATATTCGATTACATTACATTCAACAGAGGCTCATTCTGAAAACATATCCCTATATACATTTCTGGAGGTCGCAAATTATGTAGCCAGAAGTATGTATGGCTGTATTTAGTCTTTAAAACGTACGCTACGGGGCGATATGACCCCGTTCGTTTTCGCGCTTACCATCTGACCGCTTACCTCCGTATAAACGGCTTTCCCACTGTTACCAGTTTATCTAGTGACTCACCATGTACGTCGGCGTACTTGAGACGCAGAGAGGAGTTGACCATAACGACGGGTTCGAATCCGGCAAAGAACGGTTCCAGAAAGCAGGTAAGACAAAAACAAAAGCCAAAAAATAAAATAAACAAGTAAATAACAGGGTGAGAATGTGGTAAAATCTGAAAACATGGTAAAAAAATCAGGTGAGGGCTTTTCTTTTTCTGGATTGCTTTTTAAACCTTCGGTTGGTTTTAGGGAAGTGGGTGGGCGAGTCAATCGGTGCTTTTGAAAACTCTATTGGTTGGGTTTAGCGAAGGAGGAGTGGGGTCAGTCGATCGGTCAGCCAGTCAGTCATTCAGTCAGTCGACAGTGGTCTCTGGTGGATTTACGTTAGAACAGCAGGCACGAATGGCACTTGCAAGAGAAATTTGAGATCTTAAAAAGCGTACACAACGGCCTCTGGTGGATTTGCGAAAATAAAAACTGCAAGAAACGTAGCTCCTGGGATGTATTTAGCGCTCCAGAAATGTATATAGTGGTACATTTTCAGAATGAGCCTGGGTTGATTACATTACATTTGTTTATATATAACAATAATACAACCACCTTGTTGTACTTTATCCCACATATTAGACAACTACTCAAGAAATTGTTCTGAGCCTTAATAGTTTATAAATTCTTAAAAACTTCCACTTTCGTTTATAACACTTTATTTCGTTTATAACGAAAATGACCGAACGGAGCATACACTAACCTACTTATTATTCTGTTACAAAATGGAGCAAAAAAAACTGCTGTTTTTGACTGTTTAGCTCCATCTTGTGACTGGATAATAAGTAGGTACACTAAGTATGCTCCATTCGGTCATGTTTCTGTCAGCTTTGTATTAAATTTAAGATACAGTTGAAGTCAGAATTATTAGCCCCCCTGAATTATTACCCCCCTGTTTATTTTTCCCCCAATTTCTGTTTTATGTTTAGAAACACATTTCTAATCATAATAGTTTTAATAACTCATTTCTATTAACTGATTTATTTTGTCTTTGCCATGATGACAGTAAATAATAATTTACTAGATATTTTTCAAGACACTTCTATACAGCTTAAAGTGTCATTTAAAGACTTAACTAGGTTAATTAGGTTAGCTCGGCAGGTTAGGGTAATTAAGCAAGTTGTTGTATAACCATGGTTTGTTCTGTAGACTATCGAAAAAAATTATAGCTTAAAGGGGCTAATAATATTGACCTTAAAATGGTGATAAAAAAAAATTAAAAACTGCTTTTATTCTAGCCGAAATAAAACAAATAAGACTCTCTCTAGAAGAAAAAATATTATCAGACATACTGTGAAAATTTCTTTGCTCTGTTAAACACCATTTGAGAAATATTTCAAAAAGAAAACAAATTCAAAGAGGGCGAATAAATCTGACTTCAGCTGTATATGGATGATACATGGATATATGGATATACAAGCATATGGATGTGAATTATTCACGGACGGTCTAGATGATTCAAAGTACCATGATGAGCCACTGTTATTAGTTTCAGCAGTTGTTATCGGGGAATAACATACCAAGGAATGCAACTGACCAATCAGAATCAAGTATTCCAGACAGCTGTGTAATAATACATTTATAACTGCCTGCTTAATATTTATCAACAGTTGAATGTGGCACTAAATAAGACACAACAGACTGCCTCATAATTCTGTCTCGACTACATTTTTATTATTATAGTTCTTATCCTTGCTGTAAAAAAGGCCTTTATAAAAGTAATTTATTTTAAAAATCAAGGGTATGCTTGGACTGCAGCAAAGCCTACTTGAAAGTTTTGAGTTTGTTGGCCTGAATAGTTTGCACCACACCACTTGAAAAACCTGCATTGCATCTCTAGATGATTCAAAGTATCCAGATGAGCCAGTGTTATTAGTTTCAGCGGTTGTTATCAGGGAATAACATACCTTGGAATATGGCAACTGACCAATCAAAATCAAGTATTCCAGACAGCCGTGCAATAATATATATAACTGTCTGCCTGATATTTATCGACAGAAGAACGTGGCAGTAAACAAGACTCAATCGACTGCCTTATAATTCTGTCTTGACTACATTTTTATTATTACAGCTCTCGTCCTTGCTGTAAAAAAAGGCCTTTATACAAGTCATTTATTTTATATATCAAGGATATGCTTGGACTGCAGCAATGCCTACTTGAACGTTTTGAGTTTGTTGAGCCTAATAGTTTGCACCACACCACTCGAAAAACCTCCATTGCGTCTATACGGATTCACAATACAACATCTTTAAAAGAATGCACAACAATCTTTTCACTAAAGCACCAAGACAATCTATCAGGGGATTTCAGAAAAACATCCAGACTTCATTTTTTTAAACCGCGCCATTAAAGCTAAAGCCATCACTGAACAAAGCCATCAGTCATACTGTACAATGAGCACAGTGTTTTAAACTGCTTTTCCATTTAAACTTTTCCTTCGTCTAGCAGCGATTACACTGTCTGGAGGACAAAAAAACAGCCTCTTCTTTCCTTTGAACTGATTATTATACACTATTATTATCACACTGATTCGTTTTAATGGCTCTGGCGCTATTGAAGGTGGTGTTTTGCTGGTGAATAAAATACCTCGCCGTTTTTGTTTCTGCTATAGGTGACTGCATTGGGACCTTGAGCTTCAGGATTCATGAAACACAATTAGAGTGATGGATTTGAAACAAGCCTCTGGGTTACTGCGTGTTGTCTCTGTTTGCTAGGGAAAGTTGGAAGTGGCTCGGTGGAATCCGTTTTTACTGACAACTAAAGCTGTAATCACATCTAAAGCATCGCTGGCTTTGTTTTTTAGTGTCCTTGTGTGAAGAGGCTCAGCACAGCTGTCTTCTCCGTCTCTTTCTCCAATTGCACTGGCAGAAGCCTTTCATACAGTATATGTGGTGAAATTATTCATTTATGTGCATATACCATATACATATATAATGTCTGAGACTGCACTGTAAAAAATATCTGTTAATTATGGTGCCTTGAGAAAGCTACGACACTGTTATACTACATAAACTTAATATTCTTCTTCTTCTTCTTCTTCTTCTTCTTAGACTATTTTAAGAACAAATCTCCCCCTAGACCGTTCATACTACAACCACCAAACTAACACCAAACCTCCCAACTATACTAAATTAATTTGCTATATCTTTTCCAACTGATCTGACTTAAGGTTTTCCGAAAACTGACCCGGAAAATTCGGAAAAGTCCTATTGACTTAACATTGGACCAAAATATGTGACCTCCTAACTTTGCGCCAGACTGTCATACAGACTTAAGTTTGGGCTCTTTTAACTTAGACTACCAATCTGCCAATCACTGATGACCTTTGAACTTACTAGCCACACCCTAGCAACCACTTACGGCACCCTAGCAACTGTCCCATAGACTTCTATTACAAAAAACTGCCATTGACTTTACATTGGACATATCAACAACTTACAAATTCATACTAACAATATACCAATCCATACTACCAACATGCTAATTCAAACTATAAACATACTAGCAACATGCTAATTCAAACTGTAAACATACTAGCAACATGCTAATTAATACTAAATTCATGCCAACAACATGATAGTTTATACTAGAAACATGCTAGCAACATGCTACTTTATCCTAGAACCATGGTAATTTATGTTAGCAACTGCCAAGCAAT
>LR812538.1:48002905-48135405 GCA_903798195.1 Danio kyathit | reverse complement strand
TGTTGTGCAAATGTAAATAGTGTTGTGAGAAATGCACCAAAGCCACTGAGAAAAACTGTAAATGAGTATGGAATGGTATTCTGCACTATTTGCAGTACACTAATAAGGGCATTTGTGACATTCATGTGACTTTTAATACTGACAGTCATGCTTTTGCTTTCACTGAAACACGAGATGCTCTTTCAAAATACATAACTTCATTACGTCACATGCAACATGGCACTGTCATTATTCTTATGCAGATAGAAGGCATTTATTCTGAAATGTATTGCTAACAAACAACCTATTTGGTCATTTTTCTGGATGTTTATTCTATAATAATTTCTCAGTGATTCTAAATATATATTTTAGCTATTCAATAACTGTATCTCAGTGATTCTGGATATATTCTGTAATACTATCTCAATCATTGTATCATATCTCAATCATATATATTCTATCACAGAATCTTGATGATTTTAAATGGATTCTATAATTTTTTCTTGGGGATTCCAAGCAGACTCTATGAAAGTATATCTATTATTATATTCTCTAATAATAGATTATCTCTAAATGGTTTTTAAAATAATATCAGATTCGATTCCATAAAGGTTTATTTATGATTCAAAATAGATTCTATATCAGTATTTTAAAGGGATGGTTCACCCAAAAATTAAAATTAATTCATCATTTACTCTCCCTCATGTGTTTTTAAACCTTTATGGGTTTCTTTCTTCTGTTGAACACAAAAGAAGATATTTTGAAGAATCCTGGTTGATGGTACCCATTGACTTCCATTGTATTTTTTTCCTACTATGGATGTTAGTGGGTACCATCAGCTGGCTTTCTTCTTTTATGTTCAACAGAAATAGGTTTTGAACAAGTGAAGAGTGATAAATGATGACAGGGATTTCATTTTTTGTCCCTTTAATCTTTCTAAATAGATTCTAGGAAAAGTATCTCTAAACAGATTCTTTAATATCTCATTGATTCTAAATAATAATATATAGTATCTTAATTATTTTAAATAAAAAATTATATATATCTCAATGATTCTTTATAGATTTGAAGATTTTTTATTAGATTTTCTAAACAATTACTGAAATAACACTACAATCATGCTTGATTTGTTCTCGCTGCTTTACTTTTATATTATATTATATTATATTATATTATATTATATTATATTATATTATATTATATTATATTATATTATATTATATTATATTATATTATATTATATTATATTATATTATATTATATTATGATATATTATATTATATTATATTATATTATATTATATTATATTATATTATATTATATTATATTATATTATATAATATTATATTATATAATATTATATTATGATATATTATATTATATTATATTATATTATATTATATTATATTATATTATATTATATTATATTATATTATGATATATTATATTATATTATATTATATTATATTATATTATATTATATTATATTATATTATGATATTATATTATATTATATTATATTATATTATATTATATTATATTATATTATATTATATTATATTATATTATATACTGCTGCTCTCTTTTATCCACACTTGTTAGTCACTTTGGATAAAAGCTTCTGCTAAATGAGTAAAAGTAAATGTAAATTAACGACAAACTTAATTAATCTACATATGATGTACAGTAATTAATTATATATTTTTAAAAGTCACATGATTGGCAGCTCTGCATTATGTTAATTAAAAATAGATAAACACATTTCATACACAGTGGTAATGTAAAGTGCTTTACATAAACAAGATAATTAAAATAATCGACTTCAGGTTATGGAGTAGTAGTGAAAAGATGCGAGATACAGTAATGACCTTTCCATAAGTTTGAATTTAAATCCTTTCAACTCGCTTAAATCTTTGATGCATTCTTGGTTATTGAACACATAAAGGTTTAACAACCGAAATGGCACCGAAAAAGAAGAACAGAACACAAGAAAAAGTGTATAACGAGGCTCAAGAAATGTCGCAGGATTCTGATAACGCAGACGAAGTAAAAGAGACGTCAAAAAAAGAGGATGACGAAAGCGAACCCACGACAATAACTGAGACGAACCCCAGCAACGCTGATGTGTTACAAGCCATTAAAGAAATCGACAAATGAGTTGCATATAAAATTGACGGCATTATGTCAGCAATCAAAGAGATAAAAGAACACGTAAAGGTGGCAGAGGAATGCATTTCTAGAGCGGAAGATGAAATTGTTCAACTTAATGCTAGTGCAAATTCTGTCGAATCACAAGTTATGAAATTGATGGACAAGGTTGACGACATAGAAAACAGAAACAGACGGAACAACCTGGGGCTAATAGGTTTGCTGGAACGGGAAGAGGGAGGCAATGCGTGTGCATTTTTGGAGGCCTGGATTCCAAAAATATTGGAAATGGACTAGAGTACAATGATTGTTATAGAGCGAGCACATAGAATCGGCCCACAACGAAACATTGAAGTTCGGAACACAAGACGAATTACACCGCCAACAACACTAATAATAAAGAACCTAAACTTTAAGATAAAAATAATCATAAAATAATAATTAAAATGATTAAAAACAGATTAAAATGTATCAAAATAGGTTTAAAATGAATAAAAATATAATATAATATAATATAATAATTAATATAATATAATTATTAATATATTATTATATAATATAATATAATTATTAATACAATACAATAACATTATTAATATAATACAATATATTTATTAATATAATATAATATAATAATTAATATATTATTATATAATATAATATAATATAAATATTAATACAATACAATAAAATTATTAATATAATTATTAATATAATTTTTAATATAATATAATATAATATAATATAATATAATATAATATAATATAATATAATATAATATAATTATTAATATAATATAATATAATATAATATAAAATAATATAATATAATATAATATAATATAATATAATATAATATAATATAATTGATAATATATTATTATATAATATATAATTATTAATACAATACAATATATTTATTAATACAATACAATAAAATTATTAAAATAATTATTAATATAATATAATATAATATAATATAATATAATATAATATAATATAATATAATATAATATAATATAATATAATATAATATAATATAATATAATAATCAGATAAAATAAAAAACTATTAAAAATAGAGGCATTTTTACTATAGTGCTCCAGGACGTTTGGAGTTTAGTTTATATATAAGGCCATATCTGCGGCATACAGATATTGGCTTATATCCACCCCTGGCTAAGAGCATTCTGAACGTGTTTGCATGTTTTCCACAGTGATTTGCCGCTTGTCAGACAGAAGTAGATGAGAGTGTGTTTGAAATTTGAATCGAGCTGATTTCCCACAATAGCCTTGGATGTTCAGTTCAGCCGAGCCAATTGAAGGGGATAAAAAATGAGCTGTGATGATTGAGTTCTGATCTCCACAGGTTGCTCAATTTCCTGAAATCTGGGCATCTGCGGATGTGACTGAAGCATGTTCTCGCTGCAATTAGCCTTTGATTTGCACTTGGTTTGCACTTTGTGGTCTGCTTAGACCGTGTTGCTTGAGGAAAAGTAGATTGTTTGATGGTTGGATGGACTGTGTCATTTTATTGGCAGCTGCTGGGTTGTTTGTCCAGATTAAATAGTTAAGGGTGTTGATGAGAATTGTGTTGAAAGCATTTGGTGGTCACTGATGAAATCATTTGAAATGTGCAGAGGGGGGTATAATTGTGTTTTCATGATACTTCCTTGTTCGGTGAATTGAAGTAGGTGGCTTTATAATGTTTGTTTAGGTTTATATAATATATTAGTTTTATTTTATTTAAAGAGTTATTGTTTTCTGACTGACCTAAGATGGACCAAATAAAATAAAATAAAATAAAATAAAATAAAATAAAATAAAAATAAATTTAAAAAAATAAAAAATAAATAAAATAAATGAATAAATAAATAAATAAATAATGGTAATTATAACCTCTTTTTTAATAATACATATTTTTTATATATTACTTTAATTATATTTTAATAATTTTAATGACTTTTCTTTTTTTTTTTTACTTATAAATATACTTACAAATATCTATTAGTCAAAAAAGAGGTTATAATTGTCATTATTTATTTATTTATTATTTTCTTTTTTGTTTTATTTTTATTTAGTATTAAGTATTGTTACGACCCTTGATAAAACTATGTCTAGGAATTTAAAAGGAGTAACATTAAGATGACCAAAAAAACAAAACTAATAATGAAAGGTGGCAAGAGAAACAAAGAACAACAAGTTAGCACCCCAAAAGATTTATGCTCCCACAAACCACATAATGGGGACTCGTCCGAGATTATTTAATTCACCTCGGAAGCGGCAAAGGGAAGAGATCAGCTGTTGTTTGACAATTGGCATGTCGTTGTCCGACTGTTTTTAGCCTGATACTAATGCTGACTTTGAGTGAGATCTGTTGGACCGATCTGCTGTTAAAGTTCTGTCGTTTGCAATATCTGAGTTCAAGACGGATGTCGTGTGTCTTACACATTTTAGCCCGCTAATGCTCCATTCAGGCGACGCAGTGGCGCAGTAGGTAGTGC
This sequence comes from Danio kyathit, assembly GCA_903798195.1. Classification (NCBI taxonomy): domain Eukaryota; kingdom Metazoa; phylum Chordata; class Actinopteri; order Cypriniformes; family Danionidae; genus Danio; species Danio kyathit. The sequence goes on along the minus strand of LR812538.1, from coordinate 48,130,776 downwards.
TGTCGCCTCACAGCAAGAAGGTTGCTGGTTTAAGCCTCGGCTGGGTCATTTGGCGTTCCTGCGTGGGTTTCCTCCGGGTGCTCTGGTTTCCCCCACAGTCCAAAGACATGCGGTACAGGTGAATTGGGTAGGCTAAATTGTCCGTATAGTGTATGAGTGTAAATGAGTGTGTATGGATGTTCCCCAAAGATGGGTTGCAGCTGGAAGGGCATCAGCTGCGTAAAACATGTGCTGGATAAGTTGGCGGTTCATTCCGCTGTGGCGACCCCGGATTAATAAAGGGACTAAGCCGAAAAGAAAATGAATGAATGAATGAATGCTCCATTCAAAACTTGTGATTACTTGCAGACAAGCGAGACCTGGAACAGCATGGTAAGTCACGTGACACATGGACATATACCTTACCCACTGGCTTTTTGATGTTTAGACACACTAGTTTAGCGAAGTGCACTAATTTGTATTTTTCTGTTTTAGTTAGTGTAAGTTCAGGGCGTATTTGCTCTGAAGACTGTTTCTTTCCATGTTAGTTTCTTATTTAGAGGATTGGGAGAGGATCATGGTGATATATTTGTTATATTTCTTTCTTTCATTTTCTAGCAAAACTTTTAGTTCCCTCTCCCGTTTGTCTTAATTCTTCAAATTTATTATTATTAATTTTGTGTTTGTGCATATTGTAAATATGTGGTTTGTGGGAGCAATAAATCTTTTGCGTTGCTAACTTGTTGTTCTGTTTTTCTCTTGCCACCTTTTACCATTAGTTTATCCTTTTGGTCATCTCAATGTTACTCCTTTTAAATTCCTAGACATATTTCCATCAAGGGTCGTAACAGTATTTATTTATTATTATTATTTTCAAGCACAACAAATGATCAATTGTCATTTAAAACATTACTCTTTTTTTTTCAGGAAATGACAATTGGTTATTTTTTGTGATTGAAAATCAAGGCTATTCCACCAAATATTGATTTCTTAACTCTTCTCTAGTTAAAACAGTAGTATTGTTTAAAAAGAAGTATAAACCTGTCTGAAAACATAGCATCTTCCGTGTTATTTTATGCAACATAAAAAAAAAACATTTGGAGGAATTGTAATCGCTAGTTTACAGAATAAATCTTTATGTTCATAAAGCTGGCAATGGTTTGTATATTCTATGCAGAACTGTTGAAATACAGTAATACTGTAGATCTCATATTGGGTTTGAAATCAGTGTTTATTCATTAATAATGCATTAAAAGGTTTTATGCTGATAATTAATCTGCTAATGAATGGGAAGTGCTAATCAGAAACTCTGAATTGATTTGGAGAGATTGTGCTCCAGATGAAAGTTGTTAGCATTGATTTGAACGTGTGTCTTGGCTCTTTTGCTGTAATCTTTCTTTTGTCTTCTTTAATATGGCAGCAGCAGGAAAAATGCTGGATTACCAAATCAAATATTCCTGTTACCAAGCCTGTATTGAGAAAAATGATTAATAGCTGACTAATTTGTTGAAATCAATGAAAATGACATTTGAAAGCTTGCTGTTTCCTGGTCATTTTAACTCATTTTACTGTAATTAATGGATTAAGACAGGCTTTTCATTCTGCGGTGTGTAGAGTTGGTTACAGCAGTTTTATTGTTTCATTTGTAATTGACTATCTTTTGAGTAACTCACTTCAGTAAAGTAACTTTAATGAACAGAAAGGTACAGAAAATAAAATTGAATATAGTTGTGTCACTACTAACTGAAATGATTTCCAGTCTATTTATTTACATGCACTGGCACATGCACATGGATACACTGTAAAGAATGCTGGGATCCACACAATCAATTTGAAGGAATTAAGTAAACTTGATAGTTTTTAAAAACTTAAGTGGATTGAACATAAAACAATTAAGTTGTCCCGCCCAAAAAGTCAAGAATTGTGTTGTTTCAGCTCATTTTAAATAAGTAGTTTGAACAAACAGCAAACATATTTTTTGAGTGTATAGTGGTTTTCAAAATCCTTTACTTAGGTTGTCTTTGTTAGTCATTAGTAACTTACTAGTTTCACTAAACACTTATATTTAAAACATTTGTATTATAAAAAAAATGCATACATATATATACATACATACAGTTGAATCCAGAAGTTTACATACGCTCTAAAAAAAGGAACATAACCATTTTTTTTAAAATGTCTGATGGTAAATCATACTAAACGTCTACTATTTTAGGTCCGTTAGGATTACCTAAATCATTTACATTTGCTAAATGCCAGAATAATGAGAGAATTATTTTTTTTATTATTATTAATTTCTAGACACCTACTATTTTTTTAGCTTTGCTTTTAAACTGTATAACTTTGGTCAAATGTTTTGGGTATCCTTCCTTAAGCTTCTCACAATAGTTTACAGGAATTTTGGCCCATTCCTCCTGACAGAATTGGTGTAACTGAGTCAGATTTGTAGGCTGTCTTGCTCGCACAAGCTTTTTCAACTCTGCCCACAAATTTTCTATAGGATTGAGTTCAGGGCTTTGTGATGGCCACTCCAAAACATTCACTCTGTTGTCCTTAAAGCACATTTTAATTAATTTGGCAGTATGCTTAGGGTTGTGGTCTGTTTGGAAGACACATTTGTGGCCAAGTTTTAATTTCCTGGCTGATGTCTTGAGATGTTGCTTCAGTATTTCTACATAATGTTCTTTCTTCATGATGCCATCTATGCTGTGAAGTGGACCAGTCCCTCCTGCAGCAAAACAGCCCCAAAGCATGATGCTGCCGCGCCCCATACTTCACAGTTGGGATGGTGTTCCATGTAACACTGGTCATTATGGCCAAACAGTTCAATCTTAGTTCCATCAGACCACAGGACATGTCTCCAAAAATGTGTCTTTTTCCCAGTGTAATTTAGCAAATTGTAATCTGGCTTTTTTGTTGATTCTGGCTTGTTGATTTTCCCATGTTGTCACACAAGGAAGCAGTGTGTTTGAGGTTTTCCTTAAATACTATTCTACAGTTGTGCCTCCAATTAAGTCAAATGTTGTCAATTAACCAATCAGAAACTTCTAAAACCTAGACACCATCATCTGAGCTTTTTCAGAGGCATAATAATCTTATTGTATGTAAACTTGACTTTCAAGAAAAGTTATAACAAATTCTCAAAAAATATCTCTCTAATATATCTGCTATTAAGCATAACAGAAACAAATTTGATAATCCTAACTTACCTAAAAGAGATAAAGTTTAGTAACATTAACATCTGACTTTTTTAAAAATGGTTATACAGTATGCCTTTTTATACAGTGTATGTAAACTTCTGTTTTCAACTGTATATATATATATATAAATCAACAACAACAACAAAAATAACACAAAAGTTTCCTAACTCTACATTGTCCTTGTTACATCTACAAAAACTTTTTTTTGTAATTTTCAAAAATTCTAATCCTAACTTTATAGTAAATACTTGGTGTTAATAAATATTACTCAGTACTTAAATATACATTTAGGACAAAGTAAAATAGAGTGCTCAAATTATCCCCTGTTGATTTTTTCCAAGTAATTTATTATTATTATTATTATTATTATTATTATTATTATTATTATTATTATTGTTATTATTATTTATTTATTTTTATTTTTTTTTACTGTTTATTTATTTATTTTTCAAATATTTCCCAAGTGAACATCTTTTTAAGGATAATAATTTTAATAACTAATTTCTTTGGTCTTTGCAATGATGACAGTACATAATATTGTAATAGTTATTTTGAAAAAGGCTTAATTATGTTAATTAAAGTTAATCAATTAGGCAGATCATTGTTCTGTAGCTAAAATGTTTTTTTTTTTTTTGACATGTCTAATAAAATTGGGTCTCATTCACTATTTATGCGTGAAATTTGTCTAAATTAGAATTTTTCTAAATCTACGAAAAAATAAAAATTACAAATTCATACGTAGGACGACTAATAATTTGGTCTTCAACTCTATATTAGCCCCCTAGGGCCACTATGTCAAATTACCTATACAAAAGAACAATATCTTATCAGTATCTAATACATAATACAATTTTAAAGCCATATTTCTGTAAGAAGCTAGTTGTATTCTTCAACGCATGGCGGTTTGTCTCTGGGACAGTACAATCCATCTTTGGTTCATAACTTTCATTCTGCAATATGACACTCAGAACACCTAGCATATTACAGTATGATTTATTGCGAATGTGAGCCTCCGTTTTTTACAGGTTGTAATTACATCACTGTACCCTTATTGAAAACTCTTTTCTCCCCCTAACGCTTGGGGGAAAAAGGGGGCACTGTGTGTCTGGCTTGAAATAGCAGGCGCTTAATCATAGTTATGCTGACATGTAGAACCACTTGATATATTTAAATGAGCAACCCGCCACACTGGCGATGTAAGCAGGAATATATTCCCCTCCAGCAGATATTACTTTTGCCTTCCAGTACTGGAAAATCACTCAGGCTGTGCTTCATCTTCCATACCTTTGCCAGAACCATCTGCTTGATTTCTGTGTGTGGTCTGCATGAACTCTCAGATGTGTTCTCTTGAAAAAAAAGAATTCACTAAGTCATACTGGCAACATGCTATTACCATAAAATCATGTTAATAAGCCAAGTCTATCTATCTATCTATCTATCTATCTATCTATCTATCTATCTATCTATCTATCTATCTATCTATCTATCTATCTATCTATCTATCTGTCTATCTGTCTGTCTGTCTGTCTGTCTGTCTGTCTGTCTGTCTGTCTGTCTGTCTGTCTGTCCATCCATCAACCTTTTTTAAACTTTTTCACCCATCCATCCTTTTTCAAACTTTTTCTTTTATTTATTCATAAATCCATCCATCCATCTATTTTTGTCAAACTTTTTCTTTCTTTCATCCATCCATTAATCCATCCATCCACTTTTTTAAACTTTTTCATCCATCCATACTTTTTCAAACTTTTTCTTTCATCCATCCATCCACCCATCTTTTTTCAAACTTTTTCTTTTATGCATCCATATTTTTTGATCCATCCATGCTTCCTTTTTCTAACTTTTTCATCCATCCATCCATCCATCTATCCTTTTCAAACTTTTTCTTTCATCCATCCATCCTTTTTCGAAGATTTTCATCCATCCATCCATCCATCTTTTTTCAAACTTTTTCTTTTATGCATTCATATTTTTTCATCCATCCATCCATCCTTTTTCAAACTTTTTCATTTATCCATCCATCCATCCATCCATCCATCTATCCTTTTCAAAATTTTCTTTCATCCATCCGTTAATCCATCTATCCATCCTTTTTCAAACTTTTTCATCCATCCTATTTCAAACTTTTTCTTTCATCCATCCATTCATCCATCCTTTTTCAAACTTTTTCATTTATCCATCCATCCATCCATCCATCCATCCATCCATTTTTCAAACTTTTTCTTTCATCCATCCATACTTTTTCATCCATCCATCCATCCCTTTTCAAACTTTTTCTTCCATCTATCTATCCATCTATCTATCCATCCATCCATTCTTTTTCAACCTTTTTCTTTTATGCATCCATATTTTTTTATCCATCCATGCTTCCTTTTTCTAACCTTTTCATTCATCCATCCATCCATCTTTTTTCAAACTTTTTCTTTTATGCATTCATATTTTTTCATCCATCCATCCTTTTTCAAACTTTTTCATTTATCCATCCATCCATCCATCCATCCTTTTCAAACTTTTTCTTCCATCCATCCATTAATCCATCTATCCATCCTTTTTCAAATTTTTTCATCCATCCTATTTCCAACTTTTTCTTTCATCCATCCATCCATCCATCCATCCATCCATCCATCCTTTTTCAAACTTTTTCATCCATCCATCCATCCATCCATCCATCCATCCCTTTTCAAACTTTTTCATCCATCCATCCATCCATCTATCCATCCATCCATAATTTTTCAAACTTTCTTTCATCCCTCCATTAATCCATCCATCCATTCTTTTTCAAACTTTTTTTCATTGATTTATCCATTCTTTTTTTATCCATCCATATTTTTCTAACTTTTTCATCCATCCATTCTTTTTCGAACTTTTTCTTTCATCCATCTATCCTTTTTCAAACTTTTTCTTTCATCCATCTATCCATCCTTTTTCATCCATCTTATTTTCAAAGTTTTTCTTTCAGCCATCCATACTTTTTCATCCATCCTTTTACAAAAAATTTTCATTCATCCATCCATTAATCCATCCATCCATACTTTTCAAACATTTTCTTTCATCCATCCATCTATCCCTTTCAATTTTTTTTTCATCCATCCATTAATCCATCCATCCTACTTTTTCAAACTTTTTCTTTCATCCAACTATCCTTTTTCAAACCTTTTCAAACTAAACATACTACTGTTCTTCCAACAGGCTTTCTCAAGCCACCATAAAGTTTGTCTTCAAACTTTAATATCTAGTTTAAATGCACATGTATTCTTGTATTTCATGCAATTTGCAGCACATTATTTTGCACAATAACATCTTTATCACACAATTACAACTTGATTTCTTGTCATTTGCAATTTTACATTAACTAATTTTTTAATTTTTCACAATAGAATCTTTCTCACAATTGTATCTTGATTAAATACCAGTTTTAATAACATGATGCAGCTTTTCTTCCTGTATTTCCTGCCATTTGCAACATTTAACCAGTATTTTTCACAACAGTGTCTTCCTCACAATTGAAACTTGATTATTAATATGCTTAAATATTACAGTTGCATTTCTTATAATTTTCAACATTAAAACACATTATTTCTCTTTCTCCCTACCTCACTCGCTCTTTCATCTTACATTGCAATCCTCACAAATATAGATGTATTATGCATAATTGCGATTATATATTAAAATTGTTATATTATTATGCAATTGTGACAATTTCCCAGATTTTTTTTGTCTATTATTACATCACAACTTTACCGTGTATCTCAGTTGCAACTTGAAATCACGCAATTATTATTTATTTTTCACAGCAGCATCTTGACCTCAAATAAACATTAGAATTGCAGCTTATTATATTATGTACAATTGCAAAAATAAATTATAAAATAAAACATTCATCCATTCATTAATTTTCCTTCAGCTTAGTCCCTTATTTATCAGGGGTCACCACAGCGGAATGACCCGCCAACTATTCCAGCATATGTTTAACGCACCGGATGCCCTTCCAGCCGCAACCCAGTATTGGTAAACACCCATACACACTCGCATTTACACACACACTCATACACGATGGCCAATTTTGATTACCCAATTCAGTTATACAGCATGTCTTTGGACTGTGGGGAAAACCGGAGCACCTGGAGGAAACCCACACAAACATGGGGAGAACATGCAGACTCCACACAGAAATGCCAACTGGCCCACCTGGGACTTGAACCAGCAACCTTCTTGCTGTGAGGCGACAGTGATAACCAATGAGCTATAAATATAAAATATAAATATGGTAAATATATCAGATTTGTATCTATTGAATTTTGTCACTGTTTTGGAGCACACTAGCTTAAAAATACCCTTAAAACTTATCCTTATTTGGTCATAACTGTGACTGAAATAGATATATTTAGATGAAAACTTTTACTCTTATAATATCACATACCAACCTAAAAATGCTCCTCTATGGCATCACACTGCCTTTATTCATTGTCCCTATGCATATTTAACAGACTAGACTTTCAAAAAAGCAAGTGAATAAAAAGCTGCGCCAGTCCATATACAATAGTGTCACTGACTTTTAGTGATCGATTATAAATATTCAATCTGCTGTGACACTCGAGGAAGGAAAGTCTGCAGAGAAATGTATCAAAGTTTATTTACAATTCTCTGTGGATTTTCTCTAGACTTCAAAAGCTTAATGTCTATCACTGCAGGGTGCTGGAGTGTATAGGTGTGTGTAGCAGATATACAGTATATGAGTGTGTTCATGCATGTAAGTTTTTTTTTAATAGTCTACGAGCTTCCAGTATGCATTAAAGCACTGTAAATAAGCATTAATGCAGTTACTGTTAGAGATGTTTCTGTATTCATTTACACTTTTATTAGCTGACTGATGTTTAAAACTCATTTTTATTCATGTTTGTCCTTATTTGAGGTCTTTGTGCGAGTCTATAAAGTCTATGGAAAGTCATTGTTTCTCTAGAGAACATCAGATTTTTATTGAATGCTGTATTAAGACTGTAATGAAACTAGATGTAAGAATGATGTAATGATGTAGTAAAATGGATGACATTACATTTTTATGTGATGCTATTTAAGGAGGCTGTTGCCTTCACAAGAATTTACTGGCTGAGAAAGACTTTAGTGAAGAGAAAACTCAAAAATAATACACCGCCAGATTTCCTTGGTGTTTACAGTATTTATGTTTGTACGTGGTGTTGCAGGTGAGAGATCACACGGACACAGAGGCGGGGTTTAAATCCTGTAGGGCTATTTATTATTTATATTTAGTATTATATTTATTAGTGGAGCAAGGGAAAAGTGCACTTAGATGTGCAGGACGGTGAGTTCAGTGTCAAAGGGTCTGGTGATCGTGCGAAGTGAAGTGCCGGTCAGGGTGCCCAGTGTAAGAGGAGGAGTCAGCGACAATTCTGTTGTCATCGTGCTCACCGTCTCCCACGACAGCTTCTGTTAAATACCCCTCATCCAACGAGCAGCAGCTGTCTCTGATCAGCATGTGAGAAGTGCTGATTGCTTTGAGGCAGGTCTGCCACATCGGTCAAAAGTTTCGAATAATTATGATTGTTGTTATTAAAATCTTAAATCTGTGGATTGCGATTAAAATAATATTGTAATATTGTGAAATATTATTACTAATATTATCAAATTAAGTCAAGTCTCGTCAGATCAAGTCAAATCAAATAAAGTCTAGTCAAATTAAGTCGAGTCAGATCAAGTCAAGTCAAATTTAAATAAAGTCAAGGCAAATCAAGTCAAGTCAAGTCAGGTCAGGTCAGGTCAAATCAAGTCAGGTCAGGTCAGGTCAGGTCAAATCAAGTCAAATCAAGTAAAATCAAGTCACGTCAGGTCAAGTCGTCAAATCAAGTCAAATCAAATCAAGTCAAGTCAAATCAAATCAAGTCGTCAAATCAAGTCAAATCAAGTCAAATCAAATCAAGTCGTCAAATCAAGTCAAATCAAGTCAAGTCTAATCAAATCAAGTCAAGTCAAGTCAAGTCTAATCAAATCAAGTCGTCAAGTCAAGTCAGGTCAAATCAAGTCAAGTCAAATCAAGTCAGGTCAGGTCAGGTCAAATCAAGTCAAATCAAGTAAAATCAAGTCAAGTCAGGTCAAGTCGTCAAATCAAGTCAAATCAAGTCAAATCAAGTCAAGTCAAGTCAAGTCAAGTCAAGTCAAGTCAAATCAAATCAAGTCGTCAAATCAAGTCAAATCAAGTCAAGTCAAGTCAAATCAAATCAAATCAAGTCATCAAGTCAAGTCAAGTCTAATCAAATCAAATCAAATCAAGTCAAGTCAAGTCAAGTCTAATCAAATCAAGTCGTCAAGTCAAGTCAGGTCAAATCAAGTCAAGTCAAATCAAGTCGTCAAGTCAGGTCAAGTCAAGTCAAGTCAAATCAAGTCGTCAAGTCAGGTCAAATCAAGTCAAGTCAAGTCAAGTCAAGTCAAATCAAATCAAATCAAGTCGTCAAGTCAGGTCAAATCAAGTCGTCAACTCAAGTCAAATCAAGTCAAGTCAAGTCAAATCAAGTGAAATCAAGTCAAGTCAAATCAAGTCGTCAAGTTTGTACTACTTTGTTTATTATATGCTGCTTGGTTATAATGTTATATATGTTTAACAATGGTAGTTGAAAATGCCTGTTTGTTATTTGAAGGTTAAATAAAAATAAAATAAAATTTAAAAATGTAAAAAAGTCAAGTCGTCAAGTTAAGTAAAATCAAGTCAAGTCAAATCAAGATTTATTTGACAGCAACTTGGTACACTTTTAAAATCCGCATGAACCAGAAGAATATTACAGAATATTAAATGAGAAAACAGTGTTTTTCATATATTATTTACTGTAGTATAAAAGTGAAATAAACAGTGCTTTATGGTTTTCTGGGAAGTATAACAGTATTCAAGTACATACATGTAGCATCAAAACCAGAGATGCCCAAAACTCATAAGAGATGCCCCATCATAAGAAAAAATTTGGGCACCCAAACATCATTGTATAAATACATTTATTATTATTAAAAAATTAATAATATCTTTTTTTAATCTTTAATAAATAATCTAATCCTGCTATGTGACTATTGTGGATACACACACTGCGATATCGATGTTCCAATGATAGATTGTTCAGCCCTATAAGGCAGGCTGATATTGGTGATGTTCATCCACAGCTCACAGCCTCCAGATGAAAAACTATTGATGTGATTTAGAGATTGAGTGACGGCAAGCAGAGTGAAGCTTTTGGCATTTCACTTTTCAAAGTGCTGATTGTTGCTGCTATTTTCAAAGCGCTGACAGGGGTATTGAGTCCCCTGCTTGACCGTACTGCCGAGAAAAATATGATCTTTAATGCAGCGTCCTAAAATGCAGTTTCGTTTTTACGTTTGATTTCAGGGACACATGACTATTGGTGAATAATACCATAGCTGTTAGATTTTCTTTCTGAATTTAGTCTTTAAAGCAGCTTTCTAAAAATCAAAAATATTGCTCATACATATCTGCGGACAGAACTTTACAGCATTTCAGCGGTATCAAACTAAAATAAAAGCCTGAGGATTTTGAATAGTTAAAGCTTGAGGGATTCATTTATTTAAGTGCAGAATGTAATAGATGGTTCAGAGTCTGGAGTCATATGAAACTAGAGCAGTAAGTAAAACAGCGTACCACCATCTTAAAAATATTGGAAGAATTAGATGCTTTGTTTTCAGTGAGGACTTAGAGAAACTGGTTCATGCTTTTATCAGCAGCAGGGTGGATTACTGTAAGGGACTCCTCACTGGCTTTCCCAAAATTGACAGTCAGACAGTTGCAGCTCATGCAGAACGCTGCTGCCAGGATTCTGACCAGAACCAGAAAATCAGAGCATGCAAACTCCACACAGAAATGCCAACTGACCCAGCCGAGGCTCAAACCAGTGACCTTCTTGCTGTGAGGTGACAGTGCTACCCACTGCGCCACCGCATCGCCCATTATTATAATTATTATTATTATTATTATTATTTTGTAAAATATAAATGTATGTAAAATGTTCAAATAATAAAAATAATAATATGTGTAATAATAATATTTCTTATACTTATTTACAATGTATAATAAAAATAATAATGTACAGTTTTTTTTTATTTCATTCATTTATTCATTTTCTTTTCTGCTTAGTCCCTATATTAGTCTGGGGTCACCACAGCGGAATGAACCGCCAACTTATCCAGCATATGTTTTACGCAGCAGATGCCCTTCCAGCTGCAACCCATCACTGGGAAACATCCATACACCCTCATTCACACACATACACTACGGACAATTTAGCTTACCCAATTCACTTATACCACATGTTTTTGGACCACATGCCAACTGACCCAGCCAAGGCTTAACCCAGCGACCTACTTGCTGTGAGGCGATTGTGCTCAACCCATACATCTTATGGGTTTGGCTGACAATAATATTAGTAAAACACTGAATTAAAGCAGGGCGTCTTTGTGGCTCAGTGGTTAGCATTGTCACCTCACAACAAGATGATCACTGGTTCGAGTCCCGGCTGGGTCAGTTGGCATTTCTGTGTGGAGTTTGCATTTTCTCCCCATGTTCATAGGGGTTTTCTCTGGGTGCTCCGGTTTCCCCCACTGTCCAAAGATGCTATAGGTGAATTGGATGAACTAAATTGGCCGTAGTGTATGTATATTGGTGTTTCCCAGTGTTGGGTTGCAGCTGGAAGGGCATCCGCTGTGTAAAACATATGCTGGATAAGTTGGCGGTTCATTCTGCTGTGGCGACCCCTGATTAATAAAAGGGACTAAGTCGAAGGAAAATGAATGAATGAATGAATGAATGAATGAATGAATGAATGAATGAATGAATGAATTAAAGCATTCTGGGAAAATGCATGTTCTTCCATTGTGATCCCACAAGTAAAGATGTGTATCCTTGTTAAATCTGATTTAACTTTGCCCTTAGGTCTCACAGCATAGTATTGAACTATTGTTCATTTATTAATGGCAACCCATCATAATATAATCACAGTGATTTCTGCGGACGTGCTTTTCTCCAACTCTAATACAACTGCTGCTTCTGCTCATTAGTTCATTCTCACTGGAGTCTCTCTCTCTCCTATTGAGTCTTCTTGTCTTGTGTCCATATCTGAAAAATGACCCTCATGTGACACATTTATAGGTCTTTTTTTAAAACCGAGCAACTTCTGCAACGGCCATCATTACACCTCGTGGAGAAGAGCATCAAGGGAGAGTTCAGACAAAAATGGAAACCCTGTCGTTGTGCACTACTCACCCTCAATTTGTTCGTATGTATATGGTACATCTATATGGTACAACAATACCACAGTATACCATGTGCTGTGTTTGGTCCTGTCATTTCTCTGATGATTGATACAATAACTGACGCATGCTTCTTTCTTTACCAATTTAAATGCGTTTTGTGCTTGCGATTTCCTGCTGTTTGTCTTTGCTATGGCCACCAGCAGCTGTTCCTCACGTGTGAAGTGGTCAATTTTTTAAATAGTTATGCCACTGTGTGGATTAATACTGAATGTGTGTCATTGTTATTACTTGGGGTTAGGGTTAAGAATAGAGTATACGCTGGTGTTTAACTGCGTTGCTTTAATTCATCTCTGCGTTGGGCTCACACATATACTCTGTGCTCTGACTACTTCATAACCGTGCTGGGTGTTTCTCTCCGTCTTGTACTGAATGCAGATGACCAATCACAGCAGACTGGGTCATCAGACCAATCACCGCAGATTAGCATCACGCAAAGAAGGGGTTTGGGAACAAATGAATCGATGAACAAATTATATGAGAGTCATTGGGATAATTAGCTAAAAATAAATGCATTTTATAAGACAATGAAAGTATTTTTTGACCTTGCGTGCATATCAGCCTGTTGTCGAAGACCCCGAAAACCAAAATATGACCTTTTATAATGTATAATAAGGGTGACGCAGTGGCGCAGTAGGTAGTGCTGTCGCCTTACAGCAAGAAGGTCGCTGGTTCAAGCCTCGGCTGGGTCAGTTGGCGTTTCTGTGTGGAGTTTGCATGTTCTCCCTGCGTTCGCGTGGGTTTCCTCCGGGTGCTCTGGTTTCCCCTACAGTCCAAAGACATGCGGTACAGGTGAATTGGGTAGGCTAAATTGTCCGTAGTGTATGAGTGTGCATGGATATTTCCCAGAGATGGGTTGTGGCTGAAAGGGCATCCACTGCGTAAAATATGTGCTGGACAAATTGGCGGTTCATTCCGCTGTGGCGATCCCGGATTAATAAAGGGACTAAGCCGAAAAGAAAATTAATGAATGAATGAATAATGTATAATAGTGGCTCTTTAATGTTCAATCCACTTAAATTTGCAAAAACTAATAAGTTAACTTAATTCCTTCATGTTGTCCCAACTCAAATCGATTGTGTAGAACTCATCACTTTTTACAGTCTATGATGTTTACCCTATTGTTTGTTTGTCTCCAGTTTTCAGGACTCTACCTGCTGTCCTTCATCATCATCGTCCTGGGTCTGGTCCTCTACTCCTCCTCCTCCACTTATGTGGCACAGGACCCTCGAGTGTATAAGCAGTTCCGCAACACGGGAAACGCCCTCACAGACACGCCCACGTCCGGCCATCTGGAGCCTTCAGTGACCTATACCAGTCTGGGCCAGGAAATAGAGGAGGAGCCTCGCATACGAGTTGCCTAAAGGGGGCGTGGCAGATCAATCATCCACTGCCCCGCCCAGCAGTCTGTAGAAAAGCGAATGATATCGATCACCGAATGATGTAATCAACCACGTAGCAAACGAGTACACTGTGATCACGAACTGTCAGTAGGTAGCAGTGACTTCTGAGTTATCAGATCCATCATGTATAGAGATGACTTCACCTCATTGCCTCTTTCCCTGCGGCAATTTAAAGGGACAGTTTATCTAAAAACTCTAATGTACTCAACATTTCCAAGTGGTATATGTTTTGAAGCCTGTTTCCGACACTGAATTTAAAAAATGCAAAAAGGTTATTGTGACTTTTTATCGCAGAATTGCATGATACAAACTAACAATTCTGACTTTTTTTCTTCAAATTGTGATATGTAAACTTAAAATTGTGAGTTATAAAGCCAGAATTGCGTGATATAAAGATATAAAAATCGCTATTGCGTGTACTAAAGTCAGATTTCTGATTTTAAATTGCAATTCTGAGAAATAGTCGCAATTGCTAGAAAAAGTCAGATTTCTGAGATAAAAATCCGCAATAGCAAGTGATAAATTTAGAGGTCTGACTTTACATTGCAAGAAAAATAATCACAACTTCAAGAAAAAGTGAACTTTGAGATAAAAATTCACAGAGCAAGTTATAAATTCAGACTTTTGACTTTATTGCAATTTTGAGAAATAGTCACAGTTGCAAGAACAAGTCTGAATTCTGAGATAAAAGTTCATAATTGGAAAAAAGGTCAGAATTCTGAGATAAAAAGTCACGATAGCAAGATCTAAAGTCAGATTTCTGATGTTATATTGAAGTTCTGAGAAATAGTCACAACTGCAAGAAAAAGTCAGAATTCTGATATAGAAATCTGCAATAGCAAGTGATAAATTCAGACGTCTGACTTCATATTGCAATTCTGGGATAAATAATTACAATTTCAAGATCAAGTCTGAATTCTGAGATAAAAATTCACAGAGCAAGTTATAAATTCAGACTTTTGACTTTATTGCAATTCTGAGAAATAGTCGCAACTGGAAGAAAAAGTCTGAATTCTGAGATAAAAAGTCACGATAGCAAGATCTACAGTCAGATTTCTGATGTTATATTGAAATTCTGAGAAATAGTGGCAATTGGAAGAAAAAGTCTGAATTCTGAGATAAAAAGTTGCAAAAGAATTCTGAGAAATCAAGTCACAATTGTATGATTTAAACTCACAATTGCGAGAAACAATTACTGTTGAACAAAAGAAGATATTTTGAAGAATGTTGGAAACCAATGTCACTTTTTTTTTTACTATTTTTAACTAAAACCCCTAAGATGTGTGAGCTTCATAAGCACTTTCGGAAATATTGTAAAAAATACATTTTAAATGAAAATCTTTACTTCATTTAAATAAAGAAATATTCATATATTCCTTCAATATTTAAATGGATTTTTCTGAAAAAATATCCATACAATGAAAGTCAATGGTGTCCATCATTTTTCAAAATAACTTTGTGTTCAATAAAAAAAAATACTCAAACAGGTTTGGAGCAAGTAAATAAGTAAAAAAATATATATATATTTTGGGGGTGAACTGTCCCTTTAAGTGTTTAGAACAATGGTCTTAAACTCAATTCCTGTAGGGCCTCAGCGCTGCATAATTTAGCTCCAACCACCTCCAACTCACACCTGCTTAGTCTCTAGTAGTCTTGAACACCTTGATTAGTTGGATCAGCTGTGTTTGGTTAGGGTTGGAGCAAAACTGTGCAGAGCAGCGGCCATCCAGGAATGAAGTTTGAGACCTATTGTTTAGAAGGATTTGTGCTGACTGTTTTTGTCTAAATGCTTAGTTGTCGATGTTTTATTTTCTTATACGAGCACAAATGGTTCATTGTATTTGAACATGGTTTGTCTAACAGTTTCATGTCTATATTTTATGTTTTAAATCTATCTGACAATGTCTCTGGAAAAAAACTGCATTCTGAGTATTAAATGCTGATTTGAGCCAGTGCCTTGCCATGTTACATTACATTCGCTGATGAGAAATCATGATTTTAGAGGAATAGTTCAATCCAAAAATGAAAAGTTGCTGTTAATTCACTCTCAGGCCATGCAAGATCAGGTGACTTTTTTTTCAGTAGAACATTAAAGAAGATGTTTTTTAGCTGAAACTGTGGCCCTTGGTGAAATAAAATGTGGCTGCTGGCACTTTGAAAGTCAAAAAACATATACAGGCAAAACAGTATTAATACCTGTGGCAAAACATTGAGGTCTTGCGCTGCAAAAAATGCTTTCTTACTAAGATTTTTTGTCTTGTTTCTAGTCCAAATATCTAAAAATACTTAAATAAATAAGCATTTTCTAGACAAGCAAAACACAAAGTGAGTTTTTCTTTAAACCAAGCTAAGAAGATTATTTTGCTTACCTCATTGGAAGATTATTTTGCTTGTTTTAAGGAAAAACTCACTTAATATTGGCATATTATTTCTGAAAACAAGACATTATGTGTTGCTTGCCTAGAAAATGCTTTTTGATATAGTAGTTTTTAGATATTTGGACAAGAAACAAGACAAAATTTTTTGAAGAAAAACATTTTTTGCAGTGATATGAAGCAAAATGATTGAGGCTGTGAATTAATAACAATGTGAATTAGTTTCTCGCACAGACCAAATGTCATTTCTTCATGAAGTGTTCTGTGTAGAATTGTTTAGAATCATGTTTTGTTTTTCAAACAGTAGTAAATCATCAGTAGTAAAATATATCTTTGAGTTTTAAATGTCCTAGTTTTGCCATTTTAAGAGACTGTTCTATTTAAATGTAGTAAACAAAAAAAGAGAGAATGGCACGGTTTCACAGACAGGGCTTAGACTAGCCAGGATTAGGCCATAGTTCAATTAGGACATTTAAGTAATTTTTATAAACATGCTTAGAAAAAAACATTACTGGTGTGCAGCTTGAGACAAAACAAAGGCACTGATATATTTTAAAATCAATCAGTGCAATTTTATTTCAGTTGAAACAGCTCAGACTTACATTTTAGTCTAGGACTAGGCTTAAGCCTTGTCTGTGAAACCGGGGGAATGTGTTCCATTTAGAATAAGTGAATCATGATTTACAATATTTAAATGTAGTAAATTAAGAAACAATAGAGAATGTGTTCCATTTAGAATTAGTAAATCATGATTTACAATATTTAAATGTAGTACATTATGACTCAAGGTTTTAAAATCATGTTCTGTTTTAAATGAAATGATTTGCGGTTTTAGGTTTCTGTTCTGTTAAAAATAATTAATTCAAGACTAAGCTGATGATTGATTATAATGCTTGTTTGGCATGCTGTCCCGAGAGAGTGCCTTGAGCTCATAAGATCCTCAAGCCCGGGGCTCCCTCCTGTTTGCAGGGCGAGAGCTCAGGTTGGTCTCGAGAACAACCCTCCCCCCTCCCTTTGTTTAGAGCTGATGACAGATTATAATTGGCTATGTAGAGATATACTGCTGGTTAGGAGCTCGACAATAGTGCTAATTTAGATTGATTAATTCACGTATGACACACGTTTTTGGACTGTGGGAGGAAACCGGAGAACCCGCCGGGGGAAGAACATGTAAACTCTGCACAGAAATGACAACTGGCCTGTTAAGGATTTGAACCAGTGATGTTCTTGCTGTGAGGCAACAGTGCTTACCACTGGGCACCGTGCCGCCCTATAAAAGGAAAGATGGAGGAGTAGGGGTGGAACGGGGGGGTTCTTCAAGGCGAAGATAACTAAAGTACGAAACTATGGTTATTTATAGTGAGTTAAGAATCGTCTGATTGGTGAAACATGCATTAGTTCATGCAGGACTAACTGTGATCAATCATAAGCATGGCTTTAGGCTTCTGTTCTGTTTAAAACGATTAATTAATAAATGCGTGTGCTATTTAGAATAGATCATTGGTTATCAGTTGTAAAATGTGTATTTTTTTTAACCTTTGTGCGCTGTTGGGGATATTTTCATCCACTCTGAGGTGATTTTGAGTCTTAAGTTGGCTTCGACTTTCTTTGTGTTTCAAGCAAAGGGAATGATATTTGGTGACAAATCTTATTCTGACACATATTTTGAGAAAATGCCTTGAAAATTTTCAAAAGCTCGACAATACACTCTCAAATTTACTACCCTTTCATTATGTTAGTAGCTGTTTTTACCCCATTAACTTGTGTTATAATGCCATTTTTTGATTTCAAAGCCATGACAGCATATTATTATGTATTCTTGACTGTTGGTTGCTTAGTTTTCCCTCTTGGGAAGAGGTCAAATTTGTCATTTTTGCCAGTGGTTTCAAAACAGCCACTAACATAACGAAATTTGAACAATACACAAGGGTTAGGTTGTGTTGTGTTTAGACTAATTTAGAATGTTTTATGTCATTGAAAGTGTTGTAAATAACATTCAGTTTCTTGTGTAGACCAATCGTTTTCCTTCATAAGACCTCAATATAATGTCAGGAGCCTTGCATATTATTGTTTTTGGTTGTTTTACTGTCAAAATGCTGCCAGAAGATGACTTGCATTTTATGATTTTTACTTTCAGCTAAAAATCTGCTTTAAAGTTCTGCTGAATGAAAAAGAATCACCTATATGTTATATGGCCGGAGAGTGAGTAAATTTAGAGTTTTTTTTTCTTCTGGGTGAACTGTCCCTTTAAAAAAACAGCACCATCAGTATTGGATCTCATGTCCTGATTGCATATTGTATTATTTGCTCAAAATGATAAATATTTCCATACATCAGCCATAAATGAAAAAGGGTATACAAAGAGCGATCTCCACCCTTCTTTAACTGTTATACATCATTCAATTTTTATATATATATATATTTGTTATGTTGTTTATTTTGTTTCAATTCAGCCAAGGGTACATGCATTTGTATTAAATATAAAAGTCTGTGTAATAGCAATTGATTGTAAACTTGTAAAGTATTTTGCTGCACTTGCTTTTGTTTTATAAGCGGTTCAGTCTTAATTATCATATTATTTGGATAAAATCCAGTACAACACATGTGTAAATTTATTCTGAACTGACTTTTTTTCTTCTTTAAGTTGTCATTTAAATATAAAAAATTCTTAATGTGTCTGACTTGCTCAAAATAAAGTATATTTGTCTTAAACTCCAAAAACATGAGACCGAAGTATTTGACCACACAAAACTCAATAACAAAAGAAAAATGACAGAAAACAGTAACTAAGAAAGCATTTGATTTTAGCATCATGAATTATACACTTACCGGCCACTTTATTAGGTACACTTTACTAGTACCGTGTTGGACCCCCTTTTGCCTTCAGAACTGCCTTAATCCTTGGCATAGATTCAACAAGGTGCTGGAAATATTCCTCAGAGATTTTGGTGCATATTGACATGATAGCATCATACAGTTGCTGCAGATTTGCCGGCTCCACATCCATGATGCAAATCTCACGTTCCACCACATCCCAAAGGGGCTCTATTGGATTGAGCTCTGGTGACTGTGGAGGCCATTTGAGTACAGTGAACTCATTGTCATGTTGTGGGTTTATTATATTAAAATTTTGGGTTTCCACAAAAATAATTTTCTGAGAAATTGAAGGGAATGCAAAAAGTGCTGTAACTGTCCCCACTCTCCCCTAAATCCGTTAACTCATTCTGTTTACAAATGACTGTTGTGTTGCTCTTACGTTAAAGTTTAGAGTTAAGTTTCGATATTTATTTCAATATTTTTATTTATTTTCTTTTTATTAACTCTCACACGAACAAAATAAGAAAATACAAAGCTAGAAGCAGAAATAATCCCTACAACAGACATACAATACCTTGAGGAACTACAGGTGCGAGACAACACCAACATCAAAGCTTAATGTAGCTCTAACAATGAATTCAAGATTGGGTAAAGAATAAATTAGCATTACAAACACAGAGCAAATAGGAAATGCATTTTACCATTGCTGTAGGGAAATAAAGCATTTATCTTATAAATATTTATTAGGTAAGAATCGAAGAAGGCCGCGATTGGCTATGAAACGCTTGCCTCATAAATGCGAGTTAGATCAAGCAGGTAAGTTCCAAGCAACGTCTGCGTGACTTTATATTCACGAGCTACTAATAAGTGTTGCCAGATTGGGCGGTTTTGAATTTGATTGTAAAAATAGCTCAGGCGGGTTGACAAACTTTAAGCAGGTTAGGGATCAGTTTGTTGCAACATTTCAGAATATGTTGAACTGTTTCGTACATTCAGTTGAGCTTTTCAGCATCTTCTGCGTAGACCCAGCATCTTTTGCAAAACCCTGTCTGTCTTTTTCCGTCGCTTGCTAGCAATTGTGTAAATTGAGGAAGTGAGTGAGTAAAGGCTAAATTCTGATTCAAATGAAAGACAAAATACTAATCAAATATTTTGGACGATTTTTGTGCGTTATGGCGGGTTTTGGACTGCTTTTATTTATTTATTTAATTTAAAGAACAGCATATTTTAGCCTAGTAACCAATACCTTAGAATTAATTTTCTTATTAGTCAATTTACATTTATGAAATTTACATTTAGTAAATTTACATATAAGTAAATTAATTAATTAAAAAACAAATTTTCTCTTGATTAGAGTTTTGGACAGTCTTTGGGCTGGAAACATTCAAGTGTATCTGGCAACACTGGTACTCATATTTATGAGCGGCTCCTTAGGGATTCATCACCCTTTGACCTCTCAGGTGGTTTCTTCCTAACCTTTAACACCGGACGGGGATGCGGCGAGCATGGCGGTGACACCCGGCACAGGTATGGCAGACCTCAGCGCGACCTGGGAGAATGAATTGCTGGAGCAGTTTTCCTGTCTGACTGCCAACACGGAGGAGGAAGAGTCCCCTCTGAATACTGCAGAGGATTTCACTTGGGACAGCAGCGACAACACAACAGGCTTGTTGCATTTGAGTGATGAAGTCCTGCTGGTTATTTTGAGGAACTTGGATCCAATGTCGCTGCTGAGGCTCGGCAGCACGTGCAGTTTACTGTTCCGAGTTTCGTCGTGTAACTCCCTGTGGAACACACACATCCAGGTACGTTTTACGTGGAAAGAAATTGGGGTTTGATATGAGTGTAACTTTATAAATTCGTTAATTCATTAGGTATGCGTAGTAAGTTACCGTTACACATACAAGTAACGTTGTATGGCGATATTATACGTGTATGATGAAACCTGTGAATTGAGGTATGGTTTGTTTTATATTCACATATTAAGACTCTTTCCTTAATATAATTTCAGAAAAGTATTGTTCAAATTCTAAATATCGAAATCATATTAACAGCCAATGAGCTGTTATTTTGAAGTCATGCTGAGATTTCAGACCCAATATTCAAAAGTAGCGTGGTAAACAATAGTCACCATGTCACTGTTCGAAATTGAACAAATGTGCGAATATAAAACCAACTTTACCTTAATTTTGTATTTTAATTTACGAGTTTAACTTTATTAATTCGTTAATTCATTAGGTATGCGTAGCAAGTTACTGTTACACCTACAAGTAATGTAGGCGATTATTATATGCGAAAGAGTGAAACCTGCAAATTGCGGTATGGTTCGTTTTATGTTCGCATATTAGGACTTTCTACTTCATGATATAATTTCAGAAAAGTATTATTTTTCGAATTCTAAATGGTCAAATCATATTAACAGCCAATCAATGGGGGTTCAGACCCAATATTCAAAAGTAGCGTGGTAAGCAATATAGTCACCGTGTCACTGTTCGAAATTGAACGAATGTGCGAATATATTTTTATATGAGTAACTTTTATTAATTCGTTAATTCATTCGGTATGCGTAGTTAGTTGCCGTTAAACCTAAGTAACGTTGTATGGTGATATTATATGCGATTGAGTGAAACCTGCGAATTTAGGTATGGTTTGTTTTATATTCGCATATTAGGACTTTCTCCTTAATATAATTTCAGAAAAATATTATTTTCAAATTCTAAATATTGAAATCATATTAACAGCCAATGAGCTGTTATTTTGAAGTCATGCTTGACTGGGATTTCAGACCCAATATTCAAAAGTAGCATGGTAAACAATATAGTTACCGTGTCACTGTTCGAAATCGAACGAATGTGCGAATATATTTTGTTGAGTGTAACTTAATTTGTTAATTCATTAGGTATGCGTAGTAAGTTACCGTTACACATACAAGTAAAGTTGTTTGGCAATATTATACGCGAATGAGTGAAACCTGCGAATTGAGGTATGGTTTGTTTTATATTCGCATATTAAGACTCTTTCCTTAATAATATCATTTCAGAAAAGTATTGTGTTAATTCTAAATATCGAAATCATATTAACAGCCAATGAGCTGTTTTTTTGAAGTCATGCTTAAATGAGATTTCAGACACAATATTCAAAAGTAGCGTGGTAAACAGTATAGTCACCATGTCACTGTTCGAAATTGAAAAAATGTGCAAATATAAAACCAACTTTACCTTAATTTTGTATTTTTGATATGCGAGTCTAACTTTATTAATTCGTTAATTCATTAGGTATGCGTAGTAAGTTACCTTTACACCTACAAGTAATGTTGTATGGCGATATTATAGGTGAATGAGTGAAACCTGTGAATTGAGGTATGATTTGTGTAATATTTGCATATTAGGACTTTCTCCTTAATATAATTTCAGAAAAGTATTATTTTTTTTACATTCATAGGGAAATCATATTAGCAGCCAATGACTATCAAAGGAAAGCATTGTTCACGGTCAAGTGCTGTTATTTTGAAGTCATGGGATTTCAGACCCAATATTCAAAAGTACTGGGTAACGTAAACAAAATAGTTACCGTATCACTGTTCAAAAATGGATGAATGTGCGAATATAAAACCAACTTTACCTCAGTAACCTGCAATCAGTCAACCGCTGCGAATCTGAAGTTGTAAAGAAAATAACAACTGTTTTTAATAAGTTAGTAGTTTGCAGAATTTTAATTGAGTATAGGCTTGTTGTGAGCAGTGTTGGGTGTAATTACTTAAAGTAACTAGTTACTGTGGTTAGATTACTGTTCTGTTAAAGAGTTAAATTAAGGGATTACTTTTCATTTTTGGTCAATTACGCTTATGAGCAATTCCATGCAAATGTCAACCTTGCCATGAAAAAAATTAAGTTTTCACCGAAGTACGGAAGCTGTTTCTGCTTTACAGTACTTTAGAAATGCTCAAAAATGTGTTTGTCAATGTTTTCAAACTATTATATTTGATTTAACAAATTCACACAAATGGAAATTTCACAAATTTTACATCCATAACAACACTTTTTCCTCATAAATGCAAAAATATTAAATAAAATAAAATCAATCATTTTTGTTCTATAGTGAGCCAACTCTTATCCTTTTGATTAACATTGTTTATTGGGTTGTGCAGTTTAATTTACAGAATTTCTACAAAGTATGTTTGATACTGTAAACTCGCAGACTTTTTTTGTCACATCCATAACGCGTTTATTTTTTATTTTTACAAAACATGCTTACATACTGATACTTTTCTGATCCCATAACTCCGTGGTTAGTTTTTCTGGAAAATATAAACGGATGTTTCAATATAATGTTAACGTTTACTTTCTATGTGAATTTATGTTTTGAGTTTTTGCTGCAAATGTCACATCCATAACGCTGGAATTGCTCTTATGTATTTGCTTAAATATCGTACAGTTCTGGATGAATCAATTGAGAGATGCAGAGTAAATTATATTTTTCAACTAACGGTTTCATTTATCAAGAAGATTGAACATGCTTGAAATTTATGTCAAATGGTATATGAAATATTGTGCCATTGCTTTGTAAGGTTTTGTGTTTTGATAAATATTATGTTTATTGCTCTTTAAGTGTTACTGTTTTAAATTAAGCTAAAAGGGCTTGTTTGGCTGAAATGTAAAGAATTAAAATGGTTTCAATGCGTTACTTGAGCCATTGAGTTACTTTTCAGACATACAGTAGCAATTAAAACATAATTGACTATTTTACTGATAATTGTTTTAAGTAACTTACCCTACGCTGGCTGTGAGTGTAAATAACTCAATGTCTTTAGTGTCAGATGATACATGCACAAAAGGAGATGCCTGATTAGTTCACTAACGAGATGACTCGTCAACGTCTTGTTCACGAAGTATTAATTCAGGCATATTCATTCAAGAAGCAAGGAGTAGTCAAAGTATTCATTCTGGAAGTCAAAGAAATGCACATTCAGAATTGGCACTTGCCATAACACTTGACACTGATAGCCATTAGCCACTCTTTTATAACTTAAACGAGTTACAATAATCATTCAATGCACGTTCTTTAAATAAATTCACCCAAAGAAGTTCTCTTTCACACTTTGACTAAAGCACAAGCAAAAAGTTATAAATATCAAAATAAGTAATATTGGAGTGCAATATTTGTATATCTGAATGATTTTTGTGCAAGGAACTTTATTAATCAAGTTAAATCCCCGAATTAGGGACTTGCTTGGCTATATGATTCGAACACTAATTTAAGTGCTTTTATATTTAAAAAAAGAAAATTACATTTTAGAGCCTGTTTGCAGTTTTCTCATTACTGTAATCAACATTCTGCACAATAGCAATTAGGGCTGCACAATATTGGAAAATGCTAACATTGCAGTATTGTTTTTCTGTGCTGTATATTGCCATATAACTATTTCATCACTTGAATATCTGTATTTAGAGAAAAAAATATCATTTTAGATTGATTGCCATGATTAGAGAAGTGCATCTGCATAAAATCATATAAACAAACTACAAACATCGATGTTTCCCCTAGGTTTCCAGTTTTTTGTAGAGGTTGTAGAGGTGCAGCTGTTCAGACTGACACTGACACAAGGAGTCATGGTGTTAATTTGTTTCTTTTAATGACAGCAGTAAAAAAAACCTGAACAATTATTTGAACTGTACAACCATACAAGCTAAAATTGAACATTTATTTGAATATCTTTATCCACAAAGTGTGCAGCTTTTGTCACTGCAGTGTATCTTAATGGGCTTATTTACTTACTAAATAAAGTCTACTTTTATACATGACCTTTACTTAAGTATACTTTTTCCTAAGGGTGACTTGCCTTAACTGACTTGCCAAGATCAGTCTTGTACAGCCAGGGGGAGTATTGCTGTTCTGACAGCCAAGTTGGGTCAAAGCTATGGGTGCTCCGATCAGGATTTTTGCAGCCGATACAGAGTACTGATTCCTTGTCATGGTGATCGGCTGATACTGTGTACTGATCCTAGTGCTTCAAGCTTTACAATGCATTGAGCACATTTTCTCTCTAAATATGAACATTAAGAAAAGATATCTCCTTACCTAAGAGAATAAATCAAGGATGCTGCAGATGTGCACGTGTGAGCAGCTTTACAGAAAATAATTAATCCATTCATTTTACTCTGGCTTAGTTACTTATTTATCAGGGTTTGCCGCAGCGGAATGAACCGCCACAGAAAATAATATAACACAGATATAAAAATTGTTAAGAAAAATTACAATGCAATTTGGAAACACTGCAAATGATGAAAGAAGAATTCAACATGACTCAATCAAGAACAAGTTTGGAGCTCCCGTTTGATGCATAAGAAGTTAAAATGCACACCTATAAATCTAATACTTCTTTACTAAAAGAAAATGGGCCTATAAACTGTTTAAAGCAATGAGTGTATTACAAGAATTTTTATTATTAAATATTCATGTTAAAAAATTACGTTTTATTTAACTAATAAATCCAGCCAGCTTTCGGTGAATTTTCAATAGTCAAAACAGAACTTTCAGTTGTTATAATGTAAAAAGGCCTAAATACATGCGAGACCATTCCAATATTCAAATGTTATCCAACCATTGACAGCAGATCCCTCAATAAGAGAGAGGGAGGAATTTGCACTCGCGATATCTTTACTGCTTTATTCATTTAACCTCAGAAATGCAATGCTTAGACCATCACTGTGCCTCTTGCGATCTGTTCTCTTGCTCATTCACTCTCGTTGCCATGATTTCCGAGTATTTTAACTCATTTTGGGGATCACAGGGCTGGTATAAATTTGCGGGAGACTCGCAGGAGCTCCCGGGAGAGGTCTTGAGGTTGGATAAGACGCTAGATGGGGGTGAAAGCATCACAGCAGCTCAAAACACAGGAAATACAATGGCTGTACTTGCAACAAAGAGCGTATCATGCCAATAAACTAAACAGAGGTCCCATCGCATCCGTATATATTTTAGCTGCTGTGACTTGAGCGCATTACGCTCCCACACATCATTTACCTGTGTTGTGGTTGCTTTTGGCTATGCATAATATACAGGAGCGCACATGTGTCTTCGGTCCTGTCAGATGTGGCGCAGAAGTTGTGATCTGGTGCTATGTATAAAACAAAATAAACTTGACTTTAAGGGGGCGGGGAAAGCCGTGGGAGGGCGGGGCGACCCCCAAATATAATGGTAGGGGAAACACTAAACATGGATAAATACAGTAAAGGAAAAAACACAAATGAAATAAACGGTTTTATTTTTTTTTTTCGAGCCTAACCGTCTTCAGGAACAGTAATTGAGACCTCAAAAACCTATGTAAATTTAAATTTTGCAAATCATTGCATGATCTTGGGAATGATCATGTTGCGATATCGATGCTAAAATGATATATTGTGCAGCCCTAATAGCAATAAAACATACTACCGCTTTTATAAGTTCCGTATTTGTAAATTCACCTTATTCCCATTGCAAGAATGTGTTTTGGATCATTTATTCCCTTTTTTGCAGGCTTCAAGTTGGCAGCAGTCTCTTATCCGCTAATCCTCTTGAAAATCTCTCTCTCCACAGGATTCGTTTGGGGTCAGTCTGTCAAATACCAACGCCAGGTGTCCCGTAACTGCCAAAACTGCCTTTCGCTTAGTCTTCATGTGGAGGTCCCTCTTCAGAAACATCCACTGCAACCGTGCGTTTCAGGAGAAGCTCTTCATTGAGATCCCTCTAGCGCCGCACAAGTACTGGATCCAGTGGCTGGTTCTGGAGGAAAGCGTCCCACTTCCCTCCGTCAGGCTGCCCTCCAGAGATGTGGAGAAACTCTGGGGAATCACAGCTGATTTATTCCAGGACAAACTACAAGGTATTTCTGCATGATATGGCGAAAACAGTGGCATTACAATATTTTGTTAGTCTTAATACGAGTACAATTTCACCAGATGACATGATAATGAGGGGGATGAATCTGTATGGGATTGCATCTGCATAAAATGTAATCGGCAAATTTACAAGGATAGAAAAAGTAGAGGTAAGATAAAAATGAAATCATCTGTTTCTCTGAGGAGTGTAATAGTATTCAGAGTCAAGTAGGCTTTTATTGTCATTTCAAACATCATCAGTACACAGTGAAATGAAACTATGCTACTCCAAGACCAAGGTGCTACATGCAACATAAATTTCACCACATAAAATAGCAAAGAATAACTAAGAAAACTAATTCGTTGACTAGCTAAGACCAGACAGATTGACAAAGTGCCTATGCAAATGAGCAAACCGAGACAAAATGACTATGACCAAATTACACTTTCATACTTGGTGGTGTAGCAGGAGTAGAAATGGTAAACATTCCTTGTAAGCAGCAATAACAATATCAATTTAATTAATTAATATTGTGCAAAATAACTATTTCAGCTTGAACAATTGTTAGAAAGTGGTTTGTGTGAGTGTTTATAAGTTCAGTCTTAAAGAGCCCTTATTATGGGTTTTTGAAAATGACCTTTTATACAGTGTGTAACACTGATTTTTCTTCTTCGAATTTTTTTTAATAAAAGAAAAATCTGGATATTTTGCCTGTTTGTATTGATTTCGACACGAAACAATAGCAAATATGAAGTGCCGGATCCAGTAAAGCGTGAACGTACCTTTCCCTTCAAACGTTAGCAGAGTGCAGGTGTGTGTGAGAAGATGAGTGATTAATGCAATCTACCCTGCAACAGAGGACTTATCGCCATTTGTTTAAAGACTATTGACATATGAGACTTTGTCAGAGCTTGACAGGAACTTTACAGTACACAGTTCATGGATCAGTTTCTTCCTCCAGTTTCAGTTCGTCAAGTGTAAGTAAGTGCGTTTTTTTTTTTTTTTTTTTTTTTTTTTTTTTTTTTTTTTTTTTAAATGGTTGCCTCGTTTTCTCTAGCTTGCAAAATTTGTACAGTATTTGATTGTTTGTTACTTGTAATCACTCTGTACTCCATGTAATCATTCCATGTTCAATCGCACCAATCAGCTTGTACTGTATATGGTTAACGGTTTATATTCTCATATTGCGTCTAAAGCCACATTGAAAACGCGACACGTGCCGCTTTGTTTACAGATTTAAATGTGTTTGTGAGCTCGCAATCCTCTGTCCTTTGTCATTGCTATGGCCACTGTCAGCTGTTCCTCCGCACATGCGGAGGTCAGGTTTCAAAATATTTCAGCTTTTGCCACTGTGTAGATTAATACTGAATGTGTGTCATGGTTAGGAATAGAGCAATATGTTGCTGTTTAACTGCATTATTTTAATGCACTCCTGCATTGGGCTCTCACATACCCTGCACTCTGACTACTTCAACAATGTTGATAAGCTGTGGTGGGCGTTTCTCTCTGTCTCACACTAAACGGAGTCGACCAAACGCAACAGACTGGGACCAATCAGCTAGATTAACCTCACGCTACAGAGGGGTTTGGAAACGAATGAATCGCTGAACGAATAATTTGGGAGTCGTTGGGATAAATAGGTAAAAATAAATGCATATTATAAGACAATGAAAGTGTTTTTTGATCTTGCATGCATATCAGCCTGTTGTTGGAGACCTCCAAAACCAAAATATGACCTTTTATTATGCGTAATAGGGGCTCTTTAATGTTTGAGGTAGTTTCTGGACAGTCAGTCCCCTTTTTGTTGAGCAGATGGATGGCTTGTACAAAAACTCAATCAAATGTAAAATAACACTGTTTAGTCTTCATTGTATTAATAAATACAATTTAAAACAATTGTTAAGAGTTCCTTGTGCCTGAATGAGTTTTAATTTGGCCACAAATTTCTGTGTTTCAACAAAGGGAATGATTTTGGTGGAAAATCTTATTTTGACACATTTTGGGAAAATGCTTTGGAGTTTTAAAAAAAAAAACTCAGCAATGCACTGTTGGCAAATTAACTACCCCTTCATTATTCTCGTGACTTTTTGCTCCATTGACTTCCATTATAAGGACATTTTTTGATTGTAAATCCTTGACACCATATAATCATGCATTCTTGATTGTTGGTTTTCCCTGAAAAAAAGGCTTAGTTTCTGGTTTTTTTTTATGGAGATGTGTGCGCGAGACCTTTGCACACGTACCTCAATATGTTTGAGAAAATAAAATGAGCAGCTCCGCTCTCAGAACATGGGAAACATAGTAAATGTATTTATGTGCGCACACTATAATTTTTTGCTGTTGTCCTTCATAGAAACTTTTTTGCACAGGCCTATGTAAATGGTTAATGTTGTCAACTGATGATCAACAGTAAAAATGACAAGTTTGACCTCTTCCCAACAGGGAAAACCACCAACAATCAAGAATATTTGGTATCATGGCTTTGCAATCAAAAAATGTGGTTATAATGGAAGTCAATAGGGCAAAAACAGCCACCAACATAACGAAATGGTAGTAAATTTGAACAATACACAAAGGTTATAGTAGCTTGAAATGCTTCCAATCACAACCCTCAAACATGCAAATGATAAACTTTCACTCTATTGTAGCTATACATTCCAATGACTCCACAAATCCCATGTTCTGGACTGTACTTTCTGGTTCGCTATAATCCTGATTCGACATTGTACATCCTCAGATTTGACTCTTGCAGACGCCACTCTTGCAGACTCTATATATATTTGTTCAACTCTACTACAAGTTGGTCATATAAAATTAATTTTATTATTGATTTACTTTGGGTTAACATGCTTCATTATTCTCTGTTTCTTAGAGAAAACTGAGGATTGTGATACACTGAAGTTTGAATGGAGGGAGTTGTATCATCTTGCACTGGAACATCATGGTAGTGCATCTCTGGTCTTCCAGCATGTTCTTAGCCAACAGCAATACAACGGTGAGACATTTGGACACTATTTCATTATATAGAAAACCAGTTATTTTACCAGATTTAGAAAACGGGTAGTTTGTGTATTCTTCTATCATATGCCTTTAATATCATTAAATTATCAATCATAATGATAAAATTGTAATATTTATTCTATGGTTAAAATATGAAAAGGGATTAAAAATGAAAACTAAAGTTTAGTGCATCTTTATTAAATCTGCACATTGAATTAATTCTCTTTACCCTTTTTTTTCCCAAATATTGCTGACATTTATGTACCAAACAGTCATATGTCAATCATACTTAAAAGAAGAATCATTTAAGAATGTTAAAAGATTCATTTAAGGATTGCAATGTATCCCAAAATTGTACATGGCATAAGTGTTTATTCAAGAAATTCCTAATGAATAGAAATATTTTTTTTTTACAACTCTCTTTGCTGAAATAATAAAAGAAAAACTCCATGATGGTGATATCAAGACTCTCAGAAAAAAAATAATGTGAGACAGCCAGAGGAGAGAATAACGTCAAATTTACTCTCAGCCCCATAGATGCTGCATTAGAAACACCCAAGTGGTGCATAAGCGGTAATTCATTTTTAAAAGACGATATAATACATTCATAAATGCATATAAAATGTACATGGGTTTAAAAAAAAAATCCAAATATTAAAAACTTTCAAGGATTTAGGATTATAATGACCATTAAATGCGTCATAACAGTCTTGTGAAAAGGGTCCATTGAACAGAGATGGAAGTAAAATAAACACCACTTCATGGTTTTCTGGAGAGTCTAACATTATTCAGGTACAGAAATTGAACAGTCAAACATAAAATGACATGGTCATCATTTGTAGAAGTTATTTAGAAATAATAATATCTTAATTTTTAAAATCTTTAATCTAATCTTGCGATGTGACTATTGCGGATGCACAGAATGCGACGTCGATGCTCAAATGATATATTGGGCAGCCCTGCTTGCTAGGTTTATATATTATGCATACACTCAAAAAAGGGGATTGGGCGTATGCTTTTTTTATAAAGTAGTCTCTCACAGACAGTACTTTGGGTTAAGTTACTTGAAGACCGACGGGTTAACATTGATGCTGAGGAACTGTACTATTCATTGTCTTCTCCTCTAGACTTTTGTCAACTTACTTATATTATGTATTAGAGTCATCTAATGCATTGGCAAGCCACCCAAGGAGGGTTAAGCCAAATACAGCAAAATCTAACAATTATAGGGTACAGGTTGTGATCATTTTGAAGGTCAAACTGATCCACTTGCATGACTTTTAGCAATCTTAAAAGTGGATTAACAATGACAGCGATTTTTAAAGTTGCCAAAATAATTAAAATGAAAATATATCATCTTAAATTAATCGTCTGTGAGAGCTGGAGTCAATCCAGTCCTGAGTTTAATCTGACACTTTATATGCAGTGCATTTAGACTGAAAAATGGCAAATTAACTCCTGGCTTGCAGCACCTATAGTGTGTTCTTTTCCTTAACGAAAGGACAAGAGGATGTCTGGGTGCTGTCGTTGACCTTTTAGACATCTTTGCTATACAGGTTTCCTTTCTACCCTCTAAAAGTAATGGGGTCTGTGAGGAAGGATATAGTAATTCAATTTTTTTTGCACTGCTGAATCACATCAAACTGCTGTGTTGGACCCTTGTTTGGACAGTCGGGGTCTGATGCATGGCTTCAGACTGTGACTCATAGTTCACCCTCACCTGGTATTTCCTGTCTCTTTTAATACACCAGACTACAAAAGTCTGTATATAGGGTTTGAATGAGATGTAGTGCATCCTAATCAGTGTCGAATTAAAAAGTCTTTCCACAAATAGATTTGCTGGAGTTCCTTCTGAAAGCTTGCAGAAAGGTGTTGTTCATTTGTAGGGATGTCTCAAATATGAGATTCACATAATGTGCCATGTGCAATCATTACATGGATACAAGAGTTTGTATGTGCAATTGTTTTGTAGATCTATGAAATGTAGGGCTGCATGATACAGACTACACATCAAAATAAACCAGTGCAAAATACATTTAAATAAATGCATCATAAAATAGTGCCACCCAAACATTTGCAGGCTACAAGTAAAATATGCAATAAGATTGTAAATTATTCTAAGACCTAATAAATGTTTAACGGGAAAAAATCTTTAGATAATGTATAATGGTTTAAGATAAATATATAATATGATACAATTAATAATAAGAGTAAACCACTGTTGATGTTCCACCATGTCCACTTGGTTTATTTGGGGTTCTCCCACCCGGCTACGCTTTACCTTCTACCTACCTTTACCTGTATTTTCTGTATGTAAGATTGCACTAGTGTTTTTTGATTTATGTTATTTATTTATTTTTGTTTTTTGCTCAAAATACTCTTCAGTGTATTTGCTTATTGTTACATGTTTGTTGTCATTTTTTTTATATTTTTGTAATGTGTTTTACAATGTAAATAAAAAAATATGTATATGATGTACTGCAATCATGGCAAAGACAATTAGTTATTAAAACTTATGTTTAATAATGTGTTTAACTGTAAAACATCACTTGGGAAATGACTGTACGATTACATTTCTTTAATGAGATATCCATCCGTTATAGCGCAGGAATATCTTCATGCAACACCATTAAAATGACTCCTCAGTAAGTGGGGAAAAAATAAGAGTAAGAGAAATTATATTTAATTTGTATGATGATTAGGGGTGTAATGGATCACAGTTAATCCGTGATTTGTACGGAACACACGTGGCCCGTGGATTAATATTTTTTTTTTACATTTGTAGATCAATAGTAAATTTGTAATGATTAGTTAGATTACCCCTCACATCATTCAAATCGCATGTATAAAAGATTTAGGGTTTCCTGTAAAATGTAAAGATGACGGAAGAAGTTGTGGTGGGTTATTCGGGATGTGGTGGGTTTCTTAGGTTATTAAAGGTGTTTTGTCACCACATGTTTAGCCTGCAATCATGCATTTAGTTTAAACTACATGATTAATCATTAAAAGATTGGGCTCTTAACCTCTACCAACATAAATTATACATAATTGTGATTTTGCATATTTTTATTAATCGTTCGAATCGCTACATTCAAATCGGTGTTTGAAAAACACAATCAAGAACGAGATTCAGTTTTTAGTCTGGAGTGAGTTATTCAAATCGCATGTTGATTACAAAAAAAAAGTCATGAGGACATCTCCATTCATTTGACGTACGAACTCATTTAGCAGACACTTGTCCAAAACGACTTACAAATGCCCCTGAAATGCAGGGAGTGCAGAATTATTAGGCAAATGAGTATTTTGACCACATCATCCTCTTAATGCATGTTGTCTTACTCCAAGCTGTATAGGCTTGAAAGCCTACTACCAATTAAGCATATTAGGTGATGTGCATCTCTGTAATGAGAAGGGGTGTGGTCTAATGACATCAACACCCTATATCAGGTGTGCATAATTATTAGGCAACTTCCTTTCCTTTGGCAAAATGGGACAAAAGAAGGACTTGACAGGCTCCGAAAAGTCAAAAATAGTGAGATATCTTGCAGAGGGATGCAGCATTCTTAAAATTGGCAAGCTCCTGAAGCGTCATCATCGAACAATCAAGCGTTTCATTCAAAATAGTCAACAGGGTTGCAAGCGTGTGGAAAAACCAAGGCGCAAAATAATTGCCCATGAACTGAGAAAAGTCAAGCGTGCAGCTGCCAAGATGCCACTTGCCACCAGTTTTGCCATATTTCAGAGCTGCAACATCACTGGAGTGCCCAAAAGCACAAGGTGTGCAATACTCAGAGACATGGCCAAGGTAAGAAAGGCTGAAAAACGACCACCACTGAACAAGACACACAAGCTGAAATGTCAAGACTGGGCCAAGAAATGTCTCAAGACTGATTTTTCTAAGGTTTTATGGACTGATGAAATGAGAGTGAGTCTTGATGGGCCCGTGGCTGGATCGGTAAAGGGCAGAGAGCTCCAGTCCGACTCAGACGCCAGCAAGGTGGAGGTGGAGTACTGGTTTGGGCTGGTATCATCAAAGATGAGCTTGTGGGGCCTTTTCGAGTTGAGGATGGAGTCAAGCTCAGTCCTACTGCCAGTTTCTGGAAGACACCTTCAAGCAGTGGTACAGAAAGAAGTCTGCATCCTTCAAGAAAAACATGATTTTCATGCAGGACAATGCTCCATCACACGCGTCCAAGTACTATACAGCGTGGCTGGCAAGAAAGGGTCTAAAAGAAGAAAAACTAATGACATGGCCTCCTTGTTCACCTGACTGAACCACATTGAGAACCTGTGGTCCATCATCAAATGTGAGATTTACAAGGAGGAAAAACAGTACACCTCTCTGAACAGTGTCTGGGAGGCTGTGGTTGCTGCTGCATGCAATGTTGATGGTGAACGGGTCAAAACACTGACAGAATCCATGGATGGCAGGCTTTTGAGTGTTGCAAAGAAAGGTGGCTATATTGGTCACTGATTTGTTTTTGAATGTCAGAAATGTACATTTGTGAATGTTAGGATGTTATATTGGTTTCACTGGTGAAAATAAATAATTGAAATGGGTATATATTTGTTTTTTGATATCCTTACAGATATCCTCCTAAAATAGCTAAAACTAAAAACTAGTTTTTTGGGTTCATTGAGAACATGGTTGTTGTTTAATAATAAAATTAATCCTCAAAAATACAACTTGCCTAATAATTCTGCACTCCCTATATAGTGCGTTTATTTTTATAAATTCTTAATATTTTAATGACTTTTACTGACTTTTGATCGGCAGTATTGTTGAAATTGACTTTCTTGTGCTGATTTTAGAGCACACAGAGCTGGAATCCATGTACCGTCAGTACGTCCAGTGCAGGTTCCAGTGGCTCTTCACATACTGGTTGTTTCGCCAGCCCACTCCATACAACAAGCAGCTGCGCTCCATTTTCCTGCAGTGGAAGAAGCACAGCAAGAGAAAGGTGTCCACCTGGGGAGAGACCCTGTGTGATGTAAGGTACCTGGCCTCCCTGCACCCCATTACCAAAGACTACTGGAGAGGACGATTGGCTCGAGGAGATGAGAGTCTGGGTGAGTTGTCTAGTGAACATTAAATCAACTTATAAATGTATTGATTCTTAATTTAAATCTTTTTTTTAAATTTTACCAAATAACTTGGCCAAACTCTAACACGACTGTCATTAATAATGATGATGATGATGATGATGATAACAGAAGTAATAATTATAAATAATGCTTATGTCTGTAACAACAAACTATAAAATCAGCATTGTTTTCACTATGCATTTTATTAGTAATGACAATAACCATAAGGGAAGTTTATTTCTAAACAAATTTTGAGAGGATTACGTGCTTATGATTGCTTGCGGCTGGTCCTGCATTATTCAATTCATGATTTACCAATCAGATGATTTCTAAGCCACCATAAATACCCAAAGTTCCATATAACAGCCATCTTCGTTTTGAAGAATCCCCCTTCCACCCCTACTCCTCCTCTTTTCCTAGATAGATGGCATGGTGGCCCAGTGGTTTGCACTGTTGCCTCAAAGCAAGAACGTCACTGGTTCTAGACCTTATCAAGTCAGCCAACGTTTCTGTGTGGAGTTTACACTTTCTCCCTGTGCTCACGTGGGTTTTCCCCGGGTTCCCTGGTTTCCACACACCATCCAAAAACATGCAACTTAA
The DNA here is from genome assembly GCA_903798195.1 of Danio kyathit. Classification (NCBI taxonomy): domain Eukaryota; kingdom Metazoa; phylum Chordata; class Actinopteri; order Cypriniformes; family Danionidae; genus Danio; species Danio kyathit. Next base: position 48,095,142 of record LR812538.1, on the reverse strand, counting down.
GTTAATTGACTAATCCAAATTGGCACCATAGACGTGCTCCTGATAAGTAGTTATCTCTTAATAGCAATCACTATGTTCAATAGCTACTACAGCAGGGGAGTTCTCGAGATCTACCTGAGCTCAAACTCCCCTCTTGCCTTGCAAACGGGAGGGAGTCCTGGGCTCGAGGATCTCGGGAGCTCAGGGCTCTCTCCCGGGACAGCATGCCAAGCAAGCTTTATAATCAATCATCAGCTAAGTGTGAACTCTTGAATGACAATATTTTTATAGATAATATAGCTTTTATTTTTATGGATAATATATTAATATTTGAGGTAGTAAGTGTTAATGGTAGTATTATTTATAATAGGTGTATGCTATTAAATAAAATTAAATATCAATAAAAATATCAATTAAATTTAAATAAATTAAATATCAGTATTTGATAGCAAAAATTGTTGCTCTGTGATTTTAATTAAATTAAATTGTGTATTTTATTAAATACAATATAAAAATATATAATATAAAAATATTAGTATAGGTGTTTGATTAATCATAATACAATGTTTTATTTATAGATATGGTAATTACAGTAACAATTTTATTTTGTGAGTTGTTTGTATTTAATGTGTAGTTATGATATAATGATGTTGAAGTTTAGCTTACATAATAATAATAATAATAATAATAATAATAATAATAATAATAATAATAATAATAATAATAATTGTTAATCTAATGGTGATTTATAAGGAATATGATGATGATGATGATAATAATAATAATAATAATAATAATAATAATAATAATAATAATAATAATAATAATAAAAATATAATTTAATATGTTGATGATTAATAATAATAATAATCAGGCATGCGATACAGATTTTTTTTTTTTTCGCGCTCAATGGCGCCCTGTTATTTGTGTAAATTTGTATTGTTTGTTTTTTTTTTGAGAGGGGGGGCAGGGTGTCTTAAGTGAGATTCATCGTCATCAAAGTAGATGTTTGCTCCTTCATTGTTCATCATTGTGTATACGGAGCAGAAATCAAATCAAATCACTTTTATTGTCACATCATCAGCAGCACGTGTGCTATGATGAGTGAAAAGCTTAGGTGCTGGCTCCAGACAGTGCAAAATGCAGACAGTGCAAAATGCAGAAAGTGCAAAATGTTGACAGTGCAAAATGCAGACAGTGCAAAACACAGACAGTGCAAAACACAACAACATACTCACAAAAAAAAAAAAACAAGACAATGTAAAATTGGCAATGTTGACAGCGATGCGTACGATGGATCAGTGTAGGCAGTATTGTTTTAAGTATGGATTTGTTAAAGTGCAGTGCATGCTACATCCTGTTGGTGTGCAGTGCGGGGTATGTAAGAGTTTGTGTGGGGTGTGTTAAGTGTTCATCAGCCTGATAGTCTGAGGGAAGAAACTTTCCTTCAGTCGGCTGGTGCGTGACCGGATGCTGCGGAACCGTCTGCCTGAGGGTAGCAGAGAGAAAAGTCTATGGCTTGGGTGGCTGGAGTCGCTGATGATTCTCTTGGCTTTCCTCATGCACTTCCTGGTATAGATGTCCTGGAGGGAGGGAAGCTCACCTCCTATTACGCGTCCAGCAGTTCGCACAATCCTATGTAGACCTTTGCGATTGGCGCTGTTTCCGTACCAGGTGGTGATGCAGCCAGTCAGGATGCTCTCCACAGTGCAGGTGTAGAACGAGCGGAGGATGTGAGGGCTCATTCCAAACCTCCTGAGATGCCTGAGGAAGAAGAGGCGTTGTTGTGCCTTCCTTAGCACTGCGTCTGTGTGGGCAGTCCATGTCAGATCCTCAGCGAGGTGTATTCCAAGAAACTTGAAAGTGCTGACTCTCTCCACTGGTGTCCCGTTGATGGTGATGGGAGTGTGTTCTTTCTTCTCTCTCCTGAAATCCACCACTAGCTCCGTGGTTTTGCTGATGTTGAGTGAGAGGTCGTTTTCCTGACACCACTGCGTCAGAGCGTGCACCTCCTCTCTGTACGCAGTCTCATCATTATCGGTGATTAGGCCCACCACCGTTGTGTCATCACCAAATTTAACGATGACATTGTAGCTGTGTTTGGATGTACAGTCATGTGTGTACAGGAGTGGGCTAAGAACACAGCCCTGTGGAACACCAGTGTTGAGGATCAGTGTGGATGAGGTGATGTTGTTCATTCTGACCACCTGGCGTCTGCTTGACAGGAAGTCCAGGATCCAGTTGCACAGAGATATGTGTTGGCCCAGAGCCTGGAGCTTCACCACCAGCTTTGCAGGCACTATGGTGTTGAATGCTGAGCTGTAGTCCACAAACAGCATTCTCACATATGTGTTTTTGTTTTCCAGGTGAGACAGAGCAGTGTGCAAGGTGAAAGCAATTGCATCATCAGTGGAGCATTTTTTTCTGTATACAAATTGCAGAGGGTCAGTGTTAGCGGGCAGTACAGAGCAGATGTGGTTTTTAATCAGCTTCTCAAAGCACTTGCTTGAATGACTGGCGTCCGGTTGCACTGACACCCATCTTTAGCATGTGGTTTTAGCTGATTTCTGGATTGGCACAATAGTAGCTGTCTTAAAGCATGTGGGAACCACAGACCGAGAGAGCGAGAGGTTAAAGATGTCCGTGAAAACCCCCGCTAGCTGGTGTGTGCATGCTTTGAGTACACGTCCAGGGATGCCATCTGGGCCCGTAGCTTTTCGGATGTTCATGCGACGGAAAGATCTCGTTAAATCCGCTACAGAAACAGAGAGTGTGCTGGCGGTTTCTGTATCGGCCGCGGGAGCGCGCTGTGTCTGTGCGCGCTTTCCTGGGCTTCAAAGAGGGCGTAGAACGAGTTGAGCTGGTCCGGGAGAGACGCAGCAATGTTCACAGTGGCGGGTTTGTTACTTTTAAAGTCCGTGATGTAATTAAGTCCCTGCCACATGCTCCTTGCGTTATTGGTGTAAAATTGACCCTCTACCTTGTCTTTGTATTGACGTTTTGCTGCTTTGATCGTTTTCCTGAGGTTGTAGTTTGCTTGTTTTAGTTCCTCAGCATTTCTGGATTTATAGGTGGAAGTTCGCACTGATAGGGCTGTTCGAACTTTGCAATTGATCTATGGTTTTTGGTTGGGGTAGATACGGACAGTTTTTGTTGGGACCATGTCTTCTATGCACTTTCTGATGAAGCACGTAACGGTGTCTGAGTACACTTCGATGTCGTCATCAGAAGTCTTAAAGTAAGGAATCAGATTGGTCCGACCAGCTCTGAAACATCCGGAGGGTGGGTGGTTCCCGTTTCAGTTTCTGCCTGTAAGCAGGAAGAACAGAAGAGTAATCTGATTTGCCAAATGGTGGGTGGGGTAGGGATTTGTAAGCATCCAGGAGTAGCAATGGTCCAAAATACCATCACCACAGGTGTTGCTGTGATATGTTGAAAGTATTTTGGAGCGATTTTCCTGAGATTGGCGTTGTTAAAGTCCTCTGTAACAATAAACGCTGCCTCTGGGTGTGCGGTTTCCTGCTCGTTTATGCTCCCATACAGTTCCCTGAGCGCCTGCTCTGTGTTTGCTTGAGGGGGGATGTAAACAGCCGTAATAATGACCGATGTGAATTCCCTTGGTAGCCAGTATGGTCGACACTGAAGCATAAGGTATTCCAGATCAGGAGAACAAAATGATCTAACTGAGTGTATGTTTTTCTCATCACACAATAAGTTGTTAATAAAGAAACGAACACCTCCTCCTTTGCTTTTCCCTGTGAGTTCCTTCGTTCTATCCGCGCGGTGCACAGAGAACCCCGAAAGTTCAGCAGCTGTGTCTGGTACCTCCGCAGATAGCCAGGTTTCTGTAAGACCGATAATGCAGCAGTTTCTTGTCTCCCGTTAGAAGGAAATGCGCGCCCATAGCTCGCAAAGTTTGTTGTCCAGTGACTGAACGTTAGCCAGCAGAATGGTGGGGAGCGGAGGTCGAAATCCACGGCGTCTTAGTCTGACCAGGACGCCGGCTCTCTTTCCTCTTTTCCGGCTGCGTTTGCATCGTCGTCTCTGTTGTGTGGCCCAGACAAGGGGCTCTGTTGTTGTGTTTGTAAACAGAGCGTCATTGAAGAACCCAAAGTCCGGTCTTCGGTGTGCGTCGAGGGAGCCAATTTCCCGAAGTGTGTGTCTGTCGTAGGCAATGAGAGCGTGTACATCCAGCACAAAAAACAACAAAAATACAAGTAAAACATACAAAACACAACAAAGTTTGCTGGGAGCTTGCAACACTGCGGCCATGCTCGGCACCATTTTGTGACTCTAGTAGGGCTGGGCGATTTAAAATCAAAATCTCTATTAATTGAATATTTTAACTCGATTACGATTAATGAACGATTATTTTATTTATTATTTTTTTTGCCCTCATAATTTACTGACAAGTTTTGTACAATAAATATGTTTACAAGTGAAAGGTTTTTTTAATGTAGGGTGCATTACTTGATTTTAAACTTATAGTAGATAGTGTGCGTTTACTTTAATCTTTATTTATTTATTTATTAATTTATTTAACATTAATGCTAAACAACTGAAATTAAAACACACATTGACTAAAATATGGCTCTCCACTCTGCTCACCCTCATCACCGCTACCAAACCGACCAATCACAAAGCTTGTGCTACATGTCGTTGTGACATGTAGTTAAATTTTTTTGAGAAGTGTGTGGGTATGCGAAGGATGCGCCAGACTGTACCCTTGCGCTTGGCAGAAGTATAATATCACAATAATATAATAAGTATAAATTAGCCTTGACTATGCAGGGTCACGTGACTCCACACGCGGTAGGGAAAAGTATTAAAAAAATTGACCTGGAAAAATGTAATGATTATAGGTTCTGAATGTCCATTTTGATTAATTTTCGATTAATTGCCCTGCCCTAAGAAGCAGTACCTGCTTCAGTCTGGACGTCATTGTAGACCTACTAGGCTACTATGTATATAAGATAATGTTATTGTATAGTCCTATAATGTGCAATGCGTGCAGCTGTGCACACTTTTTCCACTCTTACATTCGCCTGTCACGACTCCGTGTGCTCCATGTACATTATAAATAAAACCTGAACGCACATTTGTTATCCTCTTTTTTTTTTTTTTTTTTTTTTTTTTTTTGTCCTCTGCTGATCACTTGCCTGAATATTAATCAATAGAATCTAATTATATGGATGATAATGAGGATGATGATATCATAAATATAATAATATAATTAATTAAATCTAATTGAGGGATGATGATGATGATGATGATGATATTAATAATAATTATTATTAATAATAATAATATGTTGATGATGATGATGATGATTAATAATAATAATAATAATGATAATAAAAAGTTATTATTAATAATGTTATCATTATTATCAAAATAAATTGTGTATATATAACGTTATTACATGGCATCAGATAAATATTGTGTGTCATATTTTATATTTTAAATATGCCATGGTATTTAACAATTAATTGGTTAATAAATTTATTAGCATGTATTTTCCCATGGCTTCCTTCTTGCTTCTAATATTTTTAATTTAATAGCCCACCTTTATACATTATTTAATACATTTAATTATTTTCATTTGCATAATCTATCTTCAGTCAACATCTGGCAGAGACTGGGCTTTGTCTTTAGGTCCTGTTGGAGTCCAGCAGTCTGCGGTTTCAGATTGTGTCGTTGTGTTTTTTTTTTCTCCCCTGTCAGTCTCCATGTTCTGCTCTCTCTCTGTCTTGAGGAACTGAACCAATCCTCTGGCAGGAAAACTGTCTGTAGATCAAATGTTACTGCTTCGGTCTTGGGGAATATCATTTCGTGCTCTGACAGTACTTGTTTCTCCCCATCAGGGATTCAGACGGTCGGAAACTACTTCTCCATGTGCAAGTCTCTCGTGGCCTGGATCTTGGGCCGAGACTGGGGCCGACTGAAACGAAGAAAGGTACGTCTATGAAACGCATGCAGGCAGCTGAACTATATTTCCTTCTAAAGCAGATATGAATTATTTACCTCTTTTGTCACCAAGTCCTCTCTCCCTGGTGTGCATTGTGATGTTTGAATACATTTAAAGAGGCCATGTCATGAAAATCTGTTTAACTGCTATAATCGGGTCCCTTGTGCATCTACCAACCCAGAAAATGGGAAAAAGGACAACCCAGAAACTTAGTTTTGGTAAGCATTTTTCTGGAAGCATGAGAAGGACAAAAAAAAGCAGCAGTTAGATTTTGCTTCTTCATAAGGGATCATCAAATAAGTCAATTTGACAAGCTGTATTAAATCAGATGTATTAAGAATTTTGAACTTTTTTTGAACATCAGATTTTACATCTTATACCGTCTTTGCAGGGACTGAATTTTCTTTACACACATGCATACAATTGTCTCCTGTTCCAGTACAGCCTACTGTACATCTCTCTTTACCATTTCAAAAATGGCAAATATCATCCTCCAAGGACATGATCTTAAATATTTTAGCGTTGCTCATCTTCTGCATTTCATTAGCCAGTGAAAATGATTTCAAGGTCACGGCGTGAGCAGACGCTCCTGTCTAATGGCTGCCTAAATGGATTATAGACGTATCGGTGCATGTCCTAGTCAATTACACTGCACGTCTGAGCATACAATTTAGAGTTATGCACTGCTTTACTACACGCATGTGACCATGCAAGGACACAGAAACGACCAATGAGACATTAAATGTGCATTTTTAATTTCGCCAGCAAAAAATCCATGAAATGAAACTCAATTCATTAACCGAAGCGTGGGTTTTGCATGAATACTGTACATGCATTGTTAGATAGTTACTTGGTGGTGGTCTGTCACCTTATAGACGTGTTTGTTTGGGAGCCAGTTAGAATATTGTGTTTGAAAATCTGTCAATTTTATTTATGTTTTGCCATTTATATATTTTATAATTACTTTTTATTTCAATATTAATTTACGTCTGTTTCCTTATGCACATTTAAGATCAAAGTATAGTCCTATAAATATAATTTATTTAATATTTTTTTAGCTTTTTTAAAAATGGCTTAATAATAATAATAATAATATTATTATTATTATTATTATTATTATTATTATGATTATATGTATGCATAGTTAATAATAAGCGTATTTATAATATATAATTTTAAAAAATGTATTTTTATTCATTTATTTTGTTATATTTTTTCTTTTCTTTTTTATTTAATTAATTTTTTTAAAGTTATTTATTTCTATAAATTAATTTTTAATTTTAATTGTTTTAAATTAATTTTTATTCATTTTTATATTGTATTTTTGAAATTTATTTTTTTATTTTTAATGTGTTTTTTTTATTAATTTTGTATTTTTTAATTAGTTTTTAAAATAACTGTTATTTTTTATTTATTTTTATTTAATTTATTTCTTTAATTTATTATTTTTTTATTAATTTTGTTTTAATTAGTTTATTTTTATTTTTAAAATGTATTTATTTTTTTATTTTATTTTTATTTATTGTTTCATAATTTATTTAAAAATAATTAATTTTATTATTATTATTATTACTATTATTATTTGTAAAAAAAAATTGTAAAACATTTATTTTGCCATTAGTATGCAAATGGGAGTCATGAGTACATTTATTTATGCAATAGGAACCAGATCTATATTATCTTTTTCTTTTTTTTTTTTTTTTTTTTTTTTTTTTTTTTCAAAACTGCCTTGTTGTGTTTTGTATTTTATATTTAGGCTTGTTCTCTTATTGTTTTTGCTGTGGGTGAAGGTTTTAATGTTTGGTTTGCTGTGACATTGGCAGGTTTATGAAGACACGCTCGAAGGAGTGTATCTTCTGCTGAGGCGAGAGATGCAGGAAACTCTGATCGAGCACGAGCGCTTCTGGCAGGTGGCTAAAGTTCAGATGAGCCGTGTCTGCATACTGGAGGAGACCGCAGCAAACTATGTCAACTGGAAGATGATCGAGACGCTCCCTTACTACAAGTCAGTGCTTATTCATCTGATATAACAACACTATCTGACGCCAAGTCTGAACGTTTTGATTTAGTGGCTAATTTGTAGGATCTCATTAATTTAGTATGATTTGGTCATCCTAATCCCATCATCAATAATACTTGGTTTAGGGGTGGGGCTCGGTGGCTCCTTTAAAAAAAAACGTACATTTTTTGTTTGACTGAACTTGTATGAATTTGTATGAATTAGCAACGAAACTGACAAAGCAAAATAGTTCGGTTTCCTTCGGGAGATTGGGCTGAACATTATGCTTGCTTTGGCTCTTTTTTGGTCACTTTCTTTTTGCATGCTAAGTATACAGAACTAGGATTGTTTAAAAGGTGCATTAAGCAATATTTTGAAAAATAAAAAAAATAAACAGACACTCACCGGCCACTTTATTAGGTACACCTGTCCAACTTTTTGGTAACTAAAATTTCTAATCAGCCAATCACATGGCAGCAACTCGATGCATTTATGCATGTAGACATGGTCAAGACGATCTGCTGCAGTTCAAACCGAGCATCAGAATGGGGAAGAAAGGTGATTTAAGTGACTTTGAACGTGGAATGGTTGTTGGTGCCAGACGGGCTGGTCTGAGTATTTCAGAAACTGCTGATCTACTGGGATTTTCACACACAATCATCTCTAGGGTTTACAGATAAGGGTCAGAAAAAGAGAAAATATCCAGCGACAGTTCTGTGGGCACAAGTGCCTTGTTGATGCCAGAGGTGAGAGGAGAATGGCCAGACTGGTTGGAGCTGATAGAAAGGCAACAGTAACTCAAATAACCAATCCTGTAAAGCCTCATTGTTAGATGAATAATCATTTACGAATTTGGCTGAAGTGTCCCCGAACACCTGCGGCCAAAGTATTGGTGAAGAGTCAACTGAATTGGCCCCCTGTTATCCTGATGGTGTAAGCCCTCAAGCCAGTTCAATGACCAAGACAATTTGATGCCAGATTTCCAAGCCTGATTCGAACTGGTTTTGAGTTCTGCAACATCCTTTTCATTGAGTTCCAACAGATGTGTTGTTTTTCTTCCGTGTCTTAATCACAGTTATCAGGTTAGTTTATTGACGCAGTAATTTGCTGCAACCCAAAGGAGTCTCGCTTTAAGTTCTGCCATTCAGGCTATAAAACGTTGCTTCTCCTCCTCAAATTGCTGTCGTTTCCACTAAAGACTGGAGGTAAAAGCTTGAGCTCTGGCTTTGAAGCCTGTAGAGAGCAGTGGCTGGAGGTTGGAGCACCGCTGGCAGCTTCAAACACACGGCCGGCAGTGGCTGGAGGTTGGAGATGCACAAACGCTGCTGGATGTCTTTGAAGAGAACGGTGACTGATCTCAAAGCAACTCAACTGAACTCTTGAGTGTAAAGTCAGTCTGATCCTCCGCATCAGAGCAGTGAGAGAAGGCCAGTCTGACATGATCAGATCTAATCAGAGTGCTGAAAGTGCTCACTTGAAGATATAGAGAGACTCTGTGTTGTTGTTTTTACATGGGCATTGATGCTGATACCTGACAATTAAATTTGCTCATAGGATTGTCTGAGTATATAGTCTTGTATATAAATTGTAATATGGTATATTCTAATAGTGTCTTTTCAATACATTGGATATTGTATGTTATATTTGTTTGGTTTATTTGTACCCATTTAATTTTCCTATTTAGTAGTTATTTTGTCATTTATTTTGTTTGTTTTTAGTGTTTTAATATTGTTATTTATAATCAATTATTAATCTCTTTTACTATTTTAAACTCACTCAATGGGCAATATTCAGATATTCAGCAAAGTGTCAGAAGGAACATTAACAAAAACATTTTAATAAACTCACCGCCCACTTTATTAGGTACTCCTTTCCAACTGCTTAACGTAAAATTTCTAATCAGCCAATCACATAGCAGCAACTCAATGCATTTAGGCATGTAGACATGGTCAAGATGATCTGCTGCAGTTCAAAAAGACACCAGCCTGTCTGGCACCCATTCTGATGCTGAGTATTTCAGAAACTGCTGATCTACTGGGATTTTCACGCACAACCGTCTCTAGGGTTTACAGAGAATGGACCGAAAAAGAAAAAATATTCAGTGAGCGGCAGTTCTGTGGGCACAAGTGCCTTGTTGATGCCAGAGGTCAGAGGAGAATGGCCAGACTGGTTTGAGCTGATAGAAAGGCAACAGTAACTCAAATAACCACTCATACTCTACAACCAAGGTATGCAAAAAAGCATCTCTGAATGCACAACACGTCCAACGTTGAGGCAGATGGGCTACAGCAGCAGACGACCACACCGGATGCCACTCCTGTCAGTTAAGAACGGGAAACCGAGGCTACAATTCGCACCGGCTCACCAAAACTAAACAATAGAAGATTGGAAAAACGTTGCCTGGTCTGATGAGTCTCGATTTCTGCTGCGACATTCCGCGCCAATTTGGCATCAACAACATGAAAGCATGGATCTAATTGAGTATTGTTGCTGACCATGTCCATCCTTTTATGACCACAGTGTACCCATCTTCTGATGGCTACTTCCAGCAGGATAACACCCCATGTCATAAAGCATGAATCATCTCAGACTAATTTCCTGAACATGACAATGAGATCACTGTACTCAAATGGTCCCCTCAGTCACCATTTTTCAATCCAGTAGAGCACCTTTGGGATGTGGTGGAACAGGAGATTTGCATCATGGATGTGCAGCCGACAAATCTGCAGCAACTGCGTTATGCTATCATGTCAATATGAACCAAAGTCTCTAAGAAATATTTCCAGTACCTTGCTGAATCTATGCCACGAAGGATTAAGGTAGTTCTGAAGGCAAAAGGGGGTCCAACCCGGTACTAGTAAGGTGTACATAATAAAGTGGCCGGGGAGTGTTTATTCATTTGTTTGTGGTTTTTAATTGTATATTTATTAATGAAATGTTTTTCCATTAAAATAGCCTTTGTTGCTGACATGGCATTAAATAGAAAATCATACATCATATGTTATATTTGATTAATTTTATTATAGTTTTAGTTATACATTTTTTTAGTCTTATCTTTTTTCTTTTTAATAATATTATAGTTGTAACTGGTTTTTTTATTATTTTACATTTGTCATTATATTATTTTTGATTATACTTGTTATAATTGTACAATGTTGAATTAATGTTTTTCTTGTTTAGTCTTCTCTTCTCAATGGTTTTATTTTGATGGTTTATATTTTGTGTATTTTTTTTTTTTTTTTACCTCAGTCTTATCATTTTCTAATTGTTATTTTTTTAAATTTTCTTTTATTTAAGTTTCCTTTTTAGTTTGTTTTTGTTCTTATAAGTAATTTAAGGTGTTCAGTTTAATTGATTAAAATACTGAAATAAACAGAAAAACCAATGTTTTAATAATTGTCATTTTCTTTTGAGTTATTTTTGAGCAAATAAAAATGTTCCACATTATATAGTTTAGCTCTTTCCTACGATATAATCTCTCCACTGAAATGTCCATTAGCATGCGAATTAGGGCTGCGTAATACAAATTAGCATCGATATCGCAATCTGCAATAGTCGCATCGCAAAGATATGCAATGTTAAGTCTGGATTTATAGTTGACCAAGAGGTAAAAAACTGTAGCTGTATTTAATCACCATATTTATACGGAATTTATATGACTTATGTCTTTGTTTCTATTCCAAAGTGAAAACAATATTATTTAACTTGCCTCACTGACAGCTAATGTTGCTTTTTTATTTATTTATTTTTTTTAAGAAACGACTCTTCATTTTGCCTTATTTCATCTGAATTTTAAAATAAAAAAATATTTTTACTTGATCTAAGATTTGTTTTCAGATATTCGGACTAGAAATGAGACGACGTAAAGTAAGAAAAGCAGTTTTTGCATTGTGATCGAATCATTTCTCTAACTAAATACTGTTAAAATCATCAAATAGAGATATTCAAACTATCTCATGAAACTATTTATATCTCAATATTTATCACAGAAAAATAAATATATTTTTTTCCTACATTGTGGAACCTCTAATGAAAACCATCAGTCTTGCTCGGCTATTTTTAGATCTATCTAATAGTCAAACTTTGAGTATGTATACATCTAAGCTTGTGTTTTGTCTTTTCTTGAGCATCTTTTCCTTGAGCATCTTTTCCTCCAATGTCTTTTGTTTAAAGCTGTAACACTCATTATACAGCAGAAAATCTCTGCAGACCATGAAAACTAATGCCTCGTTGTTCAGAAGTGCTTGAAAAATTACTTTGCTGCAAAAGCTATTACATTTGTGTTTGGTTTTTAATTCTCATTGTGGCTTATTAATAAAGCTTGTCTTATTTCCCAGGCTAATGAAAAAATATACAATCAGACTTGTGTATTGCCTTGTGGAGTTGTGCTCCAGCTCATGCATTTAATAGTATTTTACCTCTTTCTTTTTAAGGCTGTATCTGGTGTCTGGAAATTCTGTGTATCTGGATCATGTGCAAGGTTTCTTGAGGAGGAAGCGGTTGATCCGGGATTGGATTTACAAGGAGGAAAACACTTGGGCTCGACAGTTACTGCCTGAATCGCTCTATACGCTTCTGGAGTTTGACACCAAGATCTCCCAAGGTAGGTTCAGTTAGTGATCTATTTCTAGATTGATTGATAATATTGTAATGATTTAAAGGTGCAGTGTGCAAGTTTGACACCCAGTCGTTGAACTAGGAATTGCACACCTGGTTCAAAACAAACGCAAGCGCAGGTTGCCACATTGACGACACCAACAGCAGTGTGAATACAATGTACAATGTAACCTTCTCTCTCATAATGTTTACGTTCGTAATTTGCTAATTAATAAGTTCCTCATGTGGAACTCTGAATCTGCGTCTCATTTCGGAGTCGGCTACTGTTCACCGGAAGTCGCATTTTGGTCGCCGACACCCACTTTGAGAGCCTTTCTGACTGAATGAATGAAATACACAGTTTTCCACCAGGGCAACCCGGGGTGCTGAAATATAATTGGGTAAACTGTTTTGGTCATTTAAATTTAAGTTTAACAACTTTATTAATCCCACCAGGGGCAATTAGATTAGGGTAGTAGCATTTCATGATACAACAAACGCATAAAGAGACAAATCGCTTACTGACAGTATTAAAAAACACAATCCAGCATGCTTTATAATAGCTTCATAAATTGTACTTAAAAAACATAGGAAAGACCCATATATTAAAGATTTAAAACTTGCTAAAATGTAAGGTTGTAAAGCCTTATTGCCTCAGGAACAGGTGAATTTACAACTGTTAGAAGAGCATTTGATGCTTTTAAACCTTCTTCCAGAGGGCAACAAAACAAAAAAAGGCTTCAGAGGATGGAAGTCATCTCCTATCACACTTTGAGTTTTCCTTGGCATTTGCTGTTCATGTAACTCTGCTGGACTCTGCAGAGGTAAACCAAAAATCTTGGAGCAAGTCTTGACTAACATTTAACCTGCCCAATGCCAAAGACAGACGTTCCGGCATGTAACAGACATTTTCAAAGCAGAATATCTGACTTCAGCATTGTTTTTCAGATAAACAAGAATGTTCACTTGGCATGTTTCTGAAATATCTGCAAACATATTATGGTATTTTTTTGCTTTAGAAGAGTCAAATACTTGCATACAGCATCTTTAACAATATGTGAGCTGATACTATGAATTTAGAATAAGCCTATAAATCGAGTTATGAGAGCAATAACAAAAGTGATCTTTTTGGTTTTTATTTTCAAGATCTGATATAGCTCAGAAATATTACACAAGCAAGAGGTGCAGTTTTCCTGAATGTGAGCAAAAATCACACGTCAAAATTTATTTATTTATTTTTTTTAATAACAACAGTTGAACACAAGTTAATGTTGAGTGAGTTTGTTTTAGACACATTGTTGTATTTTTTTTTATTTGTCAAAGTAGCTTTCAACCTGGAGCAGAACAGTTGCATTACAATACATTATTTATTTATAAACCACATTTAAAAACACCTAAAGTTGACCAAAGTGCTGTACATAGGAGTACTAAAGACCAGGAAGAAAATATACTGACCCAATAAACATTTATTTTCATGCACAACACTTTGTGTTCACTATGAAAGAAAATACATATCAAATTATTGTTGTAATCATAACTCTAAAATGTAATATGGTAATTTAGATGTGTGCGCTTTTGGTTTCACTTTCACTGCTGAGTGCGGCTCATGTCATGGCTACTGTTAAAAAAACATACATGCAAATCATAGTTCCCGCGCGGCTCCCAAACGATCACTCTGTGCAACAAACGGAACTTTATTTACAACTTTATTAGCTGTTATTCACAGCCTATGCAAGTTCTGTTTACTAATTTAGACATCATTGGCACGTGTGCGTCCTCTTGGTGGTAAACAAACAGTTCGTCAGCTCGTGTTATTTTTGCGGTTGCGAATACGTCATTACATTAAGACAGAAATTACATTTTTGGGTGAATTATACCTTATAAATACAGTATGTGACACTTTTAACACCATTTGGAGGTGTCCGTGTTGCTAAACAATGAATATAAAATGTTAAGACTGCCTTTACGCTTCTCTCCTGACCTTCTGAATATATAATTGGTTTAATCGTAGAAAAGCTGAGTTAAGATTGTGTGTTGGATCGAATCGTGATCGGGATCTTTTTTTTTTTTTTTCCCCCGATCAATCATACAGCCCTATATGACTTGGTGGCACTCGATCACAAAAGATGTAGTTCAGGAAACAAGATAAAATAGGACTCGATGGCAAGTTTTATTTTACTTCATTTTCTTTTATAGCTTGTAATTGTTTTCCGCAAACTGCTGAGCAGGTGTTTGTGTGCTGTAGTGGAGGAGATTAAACCGAAGTGAAAAAGTTTATAAACTGTGTAGACATTTAATACATTACAGTTAATGCGGGTTACGTAATAATTACTCGTTACTTAGAAAAGAATTATGCAACGCATTACTTTTAATATTATTACTTGATTTTTTTAGAGCTACTTTTTTAAAAACGTAATGTGAGTTACATATTTTAATTGCGTTAATTCAGCTATTTATTTTTTTAAAGCTAGTCACTGAATCACACAGAGAATGTGTTCATTATTTTGAATGTATGGACGAAAAGGAAAAGGGGATTGTGTCAATGGACAGTGATTTTTATTTGATTAATAAGACAAAGTAGAAAAGTAGCGAACGCGTTGCTTTTAAATTTTTCAATATTCCGTGTATACAGTAGGTTTAGCTCTGTGGTCAGGAAGTTCTCAGAAAATAAACTTATCCTAAATTTAAAAAAAAAAAAAAAAATCTATGTGTAGGTTATAGAGGAGCTCTGCAATTAACAACACACTATATTTAAAAAATAGGGGAAAAAACTCTAGGTTTTAAAAAGGGTTTAAGGCTCCGCAATGTAACGCAAAAGTAAATAAAAAGTAATGTAGCGCATTGCTTACCATAAAATGACTTGGTAATTTTTTGGGTAACTTAATATTCTAATTCATTACTTTTAAAAGTAACTTTCCAAAACACTGTTGATAATACACAAGGAAAAAGCGTGGAAGTGATTTCTGCTGTGCAACAAGTGAGTGTCGAAATGAAATGTGTAAAATGAAAAACACATGTCATCTATGAAACATGATGAAAGTGTCATCCAATGTGAGGTAGTGTTTTTGCATGCTCATTCTGCTCATTGCCAGTGGAAAAATTGCCTAAGTATGAAATCTCAAAAAACACAGATAAGCATGAGCAACAATTGTCCCAGTGTGCATGAGCCTTTACTTTACTTTGAGCCATTGTTTTATTAATGTCTGCACCTACACCTACCCCTTAAAGCTGCAGTCACACTAGAGTTTGAGCTTGCGAAATTCTGTCGTACGGCACTGTGAAAAGCGGCGGGATTAAACAAGATTATTAGACATTTAAAAAAAAAGCGAGCAGTTGGTCCATGTTTTTAAATTTCTGTCCAGAAAGGTCATGTTTTGATCTTCGACTGGTCTCACGCAGTCAAGTGATGTGATTTTGCAGGTCAGAGTTCACCAAGCTTGAACTTTGCAACGCAGCGACCTGCGAAACTTGACGCACAACCTTGCGTTTCCGGTCAGACGCATTTGCGTGCGTATGAATGAAAGAATGGGAGAAATTGCGGTGTGGCTGCAGCTTTAGGCCGGGATGCACCAAGCCGACGGTCAACCATTGGGCTATGTGTTTTGGGATTGCTCCGGCTAGTTGGTTAGGTCTGTTTTAGGTGTTGCCTCTCATCTTGTTAACTTCAGATCGAGTTGGCCCTGCACATATTGTATGTCTCATATCACACTCAAGGATCAGTTCATTGATCTCTCTCTGTTAACAAGTTGATGTTCTGAATTAGGTGTTTTAAGGAAGGCATACAAAATTTGCAGGGTGGGGGGCATGAGGACTCCAATTGGGAACCACTGCAAACCCTCCTGCCCCATAAGCTCCTCCCACTCTGAGGTTGTTGTGGAAAAAAGGTCTGCAAAATATTTTCTAAGTTTCTAAGTCAAAGTCTGAGATCTCCGAAGTCTTTAGGCAAAGCAGTTTATTGTTACAGCATCAGTAACAACAGAGACAGGTCGTTCGAGTGTCTGATGAGTATAGGCTAGCACACAGTTTAAATGCACTTCTTTGTCTTTACACTCCACCCAAATTTACACATTACACACCTCCCTTAGCTTCTCCACTAATAGGATCTCAAATCTCTCAGGTGTCCACTACCAATAGAATCTCAGGGTTTTTTATGGATCCTACCCATGTCCAGTTAAGGTCTTTCCTTCCTACTTCAAATGTGATGACTCAGCCAAAAAACAATGCTCAACAATATATCTTGTTCACTGTCCACTGAGCTGTCAACTGTAAGTTCAGCTGAAGTTCACGGGTACTCATAATTTTTTAGCAGTCATTACAAATGAATGTGGGCGCACATGCAGGTGTGCCTTATCATGAGTTACAGAACAGAACGCAGGTGCCCTTATGGCCTTGTTTCCATAAATCTACTCTTATTGTGACATTTCATCCTACTCTTCTAATTTCTCTTCTCATCCCTGACTGCATTTGCACAAAGTGACTTCTTTTATTTACCAAAGCACACAAAAATGATAATAATGCCACGGTATGGGTAATAATACAATTATAATACTGAAATCACTCAAATAAGCATATAAATGAGAGTAATAAATTCATCAGAAATTTATCAAGACACAATGAATTCCCCATCAAGGTCACCAGGCTGCAGCCATACGTCCCTGAAATCAGCTAAGGCACTCGTACAAAAACTTGAGACTAACACTTTACTGTTGCTAATGCCTAGTTCACACTACAGGATTTTAAGACTGATTTGAGCCAGATTTGGAAGTTAACGAGCTCGCCGACAGATCGGGCTGTGATCGGGGAAAAATCTGCGGGTGCACGTCGCTCGGCAGTCTTTGCGTGAACTACTGAACAACGCGTCAAAGAGGCTCGCTGAAGCGTCGCCGACACCTCGCAGACGAAAATCCGACCCCACGTGTGGTCAGATGTAGTGACGAGCTGCAGCCAATGAGAGAGCATAGCAGCATGAGCTGAATGGCTGTGTGTTCAGGAGCTGAACAGAAACGTCTGTGATTGGCTAGAATGGGCATCGATGCACTCGCTTCATTCTGTGTTAACACGGACACGAGAGTAGGCTATATTAACAGTGGAACTAGAATTCTGTAACTATTAGAATTACCATGATCATTCTGACCTGTCTCACATCATATTTACATTCAAAACGTATATTGCGATATTAAATTAAGCTTTGAATGTCTGTCATCATATTTTATGACAGCATTTCCCTAAAAATATTATCTTTTTTGGTAATACAGCCTATAAATATGTAGTTAAGATACCAGAACATGCAAAGGTCTGAGCCTCGCTTTCATTTTCACTTTCTAACAGGAGCTATTTCGCGGCACAGAATATGCTGTTCTGAAAGATATATCTGAAGTAAATTTATTTTTTTGCTATCAAAAAAGTTTTGTTTATTTTAGCAGGAAGTTGCTAGGCAAAAAATGCATGCATATTTAAAGTCACAGTCATTTTAACCATAGACAAAAAATAACAGTGTTAGAAAGACATACACAGATATTTAGAAACTGTCAGGGTGTTATAGATATGTTAGTTTTATTTCAAAGAGTTTTAAAATTACAAAAATTAAAAACTCTCTGTGTATCTTTCCACTTGAACTTTGCAGATGAGTGATTGATCCGCTGGTGCATCAGCTGATGATGATGTTTTTAAATGCTCCTTTGAAAGCTTGAAACGCTGTAAGTGATTTAATCAGCACACAAGCAGCCAATAGTGTTCAGCTTTTTCTGACGACTCCTCCCTCGAAATTTCATTGGCTGTGGTTTGGTAGCTTGACTGAGCTGTTGGCGAACGAGTTGTTGTCAGATCATGTAGTGTGTGACCCCCCTCTTGTGGATCATTTACGTAGTGTGAACACCACAGAGATTAAAAGACACAAAATCAAGTCATGTAGTGTGAACTGCACAGCGATCTGCCGATGCTTAGAATCCTGTAGTGTGAACTAGGCATAACATGCTATCAAAATAATCTAATTTTATTCATTTCAACAAACATGTGACCTTAAATGCCCCTGAATGCATCTAAATAAACAATGTAGGAGGGTTTGTACTGGGCTCATATTGTGGTTAATCCTTCATATTAAACATGTACTCCTAGCGGATGCTGTTGTTCTTCTGAGGTCTCGTATTTCTGCTTTATTGGATTTCTCTCATTAACATCCGTGTTTTAGCTGACGCCGCTGCTCTTCATCAGCAGCTTTTTCTAAGTGTTGTTTTAATCCTCAGTCCTCTGAGCCACACACACTATCTTCGGGACACTTGCGTATATCAGCTGGATCTGTTGTGTCAATATTTTTCAAGAGTGTGACTTCTATAGAAAACCCTGTTTTAGTACTTTCAAGTTTCATCTTCTGTCGATGAATAATTGACTTGTAAATACTGTAGTTCTGCATTTTTATTCACCTATGCCGAGTTCAGACTGCACAATTGTCAAAGTAATTGTGTCACAGATGTTTTCACACTGCATGACTATCTGGGGTAGCGTTCTGTTGCTGCTGTCTTTACACTGCAAGATGGATCTCACAATGCATGACTTTACAATAGGAAGAATCGCCAACAACTTTGTCTGTCCACAAACTACATCTCACAAGCCAACACACATGAGAAGTGACATGGAAGCAACGCAATGCCATGTAGTAGCCTATATTAACTAGCCTACATAATGAGAAAGAAGCCTTAAGTAGGGTAGAAAATGGACTATTTTGCTCACCTGGCTTTAAGGGAATTAGCAGTTTCTCTCAAACTTTGTTCATTTTCGACCCGGTTGCTCAGATAATGCGTCAAACAGACACCGGTGCTCCTGCCAAATTTCCACTAGCTTTTCCTCCATTTCTTGTGTCCAAATAAACTGAAAAGAAGCCCCCAACTTTTCCCCCAACCTCCTGCTGGCCTGCAGATACCCATACTTGTGGATGCTGCTCTCTGATTGGCTGTAGGTAATCACTGATGTTCCGATTTGTGTGGCCCGATTTTCACCAGTATTGAATCACATGATCTACAGACCATGCTGACCAAAAGTTATGGAATTAAAGTTTATTGGACGAACTGTTTTCAATTAACTTGCGAACAAATTTATTGTAGAGCTTGCGAAAATGGACTTGAGGCAATATTACTGTAACGCATTGATGTATTCACACCAAACTTGGTGTGCGTTATGCCAACCATGGTTTGAAGTGAGCTGCAGCGTTTTGGTGCACTACTCCTTAGTGGTCCGGGGATACAAAAATGGCTTTTTTTTTTTTTTGCTTATAACTTCTTAAACCTTTGTCCAAAATTCATAAAATTTTCTTTACATCTGGTGGAGCATGATGAGTCGAAGGATGTCTGATTTTCCCTGGTCAGCCATTTTGGCCATCGGCCATTTTGAATTGTCAAAAATTGCTATATTTTATGGACGCGAATTATGCAAGTCGGTGACTGTGCCCTGAAGGTGATTAAAGTTTTGTCCCAGCGCCACCTTTTGGTCAAGCTTTATAACGATATTTCTAAAAATGCTAATAACTTTTGACAAATTTTGCCTATTGTTATTAAACTGCTCTCGATACACTCCTTTGGTTGTCCTGAGAATATTGATACCAATTATCCCTTAATTAATGGAACTTCCTGTCCAACGTTTAGTCTTAAGTCAAAAGCCTACTACATTGTTTAGCTGATTTGCACCAAATTTGATTCAGATCATCTTTAGACCATACTGACAAAAAGTTATGGAATGTGTCGATAGCTATAATTTTTTTATTTTTTATTTTTTTACTGCATCGACAAATGTGGTGGCATGATGCCAAACTACATTTGAGGCTGTTTTCTCCTCCTTTTTTTTTTTTTTTCGACTCGGTTGTAATATTTCTCAGATGACGCGTCAAACAGACACTGGTGCCCCTGCCAAATTTCCACTAGTTTTTCCTCCATTTCTTGTGTCCGAATACACCGAAAAGAAGCCCCCGCCTACTCCCCAACCTCTTGCTGGCCTGCAGATACACATACTAGTGGATGCTGCTCTCTGATTGGCTGTAGGTCATCACACATGTTATTTTCAATCAGAACACATTTCACACGGTATGATTTTGAATCGCAGACAGCTCCAGATATTTAGCATGCCAAATATCCGATGAGTGTCAGCGATTCTCTCAGATTGCGTCTTTGATAGTTCACACTGTGTGATTTGTTACTCGCGTAAACAAGCACGTATATGATTTCATGCATTTGTTGGCGATTTCTCAACCTGTTGGCAAGTCAAAATCAGGGCTAAAATCATGCAGTCTGAACTCCGCACAAGTCTAACCATTGATATTTTAAATGTTTATATTTACAATCAATAAATTTCTTAAAGGAGTAGTTCACTTTCAGAAGTTCTATCATTTATTCATCCTCTGCTTGTTTCAAACCTGCATCAGTCTCTCTTGCTCTTTTTTTTATTTTTTATTATACCTTTATTAAAAATAGCTGGATAAATGTACAGGTGAATAAAATAGATTTCAGTCAATCCCCTATAAGTAAAGCACACATGCACATTGAATTAATTAATTAAAGGAAATGCATACAGTAAAATACATGTTGATCGTTAAGTTACCCATGTACAACATGGACATGGACAAACTAACATTCTTAACATGCAATCCACAAATACTTATATTGTTATTCTGCTTTATTTCACACTCTTAGTCCATATCCAAAAACAAAAAATAAATGATTAAATACAATACACTGGGTTAAATTCAGTCTGCAGTTTAAAATAAACACTAGAGTCTTTCTCACTGTTGAACACAAGATATTTTAAGAAATGTTGATTTTAGAAGGGTTGTTTCTAGAAGTCAATCCTGCATAGAACATTTAAAGCAGCACCTCAGCCTTTGTTAACAGTGGTGTGTGTGTGTCTGTGCAGAGAGTTTGCACGGGGACTCAGTGTGTGCTCAGCTGAGTCGAGTGATGTGGCTGTATCTGAACTCAGGTCAGCAGGAGTATCTGGAGGAGCTGAAGGCTGTGGTGCTGCACTGTGCTCGGGTCTGTCTTGGGCAGATCTCCGTCTGCTGGAACTCTGTAGACTCGCCACACACACATTGATCTCTTTTTACTTGTAATCTTTTAACATTGGAATTTTAATAGTATTTTTTTTGTGCCCTCAAATGTATATATTTGAATTTGTTTGAACACTTAAATAGAGTAGTTTTCCCCCACAATTTATTTTTCTTTAGGCTTTTTTAGTGCACAATCCTCTCTCGTCTTCTGTCTGAGTAAATGCAGAAATGCACATGTTTTTTAATAAGTGCAATATAATAGTTTTAATCATGTTTTCTGTAGCATGCTGAATGTGGACTCTTTTCTATGTAGTTTTTTTTTTAAACATTAGTTGTTGGTTTTAGAAGTGCAATACGGTGGTTTTAATCTTGTTTTTAGCATGCCTAAATGTGGAATCATTTTTGTGTGACTTTAAAATTCTTTTTTCAAACATGGGTTAATGGTATCATGATCTGCAAGGTTGTTTATTGATAAAAGCAACTTCACACCCATCTTTAGTGTGTTTTGTTTTTCTTTTAATTTGTGAATGTTGGAGAAACACATTTGCATGTAGTTTTAAAACTTGTCAACTGCAGTGACTGTGTGTGCAATATTCTTTTAAACATTAATTACACTGCGTCTTACAATCTTTTATTATGATTATTTAGTAGTAAGATCTTGTAGCGGTATAAAAAGTGTACTAGTAGTAGGACTGCACAATATATCATTTCAGCATTGATAATGCAATGTGATCATTGGCAGTCACATCGCAAGAATATGTAATGTTAAGTCTGGATTATAATTGATCATTTTGCAAGTGTGTTTTGAGGCCTGTGACTGTGTGAGGGTTTTAAAAGCGTTCAGGCCTAAGAAATTTTACCATTTGTAACATTGAATGATTAATCATTTTGAATTGTTTCTAAAATGAAGACTATGCAGTATCACTTTACATTTGATTATTCAATTACTGTATACTTGAATACATTTCAACAACTCTAACAATGATGTTTATTAGGGGCCTAGCACAAGTGCACAGGCACCTATTGTATCCGTTCCGGTTCTTATTGTTATTCTCTCATGGTCCTCCTCTTCTGCTCTGGGAGTCTATGGCAGCCCTGTGGATCATTTGGGGCATTTGCGCAAACTTTGCCACACTGATAGAGGAGAGTCCGATTTTCAACGACAACAAACTTGGACTCAAACTCTCTAGCACCACTCTACTTGTCCAAAGTTTCACTCTTTAACTTTTGACCAAATGAGCTACAATCAATATATTTTTTCCTCTGATTCCATGGCTCAAGCCAATTTCCGTCATAGTTTTCGATATTTCGAATTTTTGCAAAACCTATTTGAACGAAATGGTCCTTGGCCGTTTGTCTGATTTTCACCAAATTTTAATCACATGATCTACAGACCATGCTGACCAAAATTTATTTAATTCAAGTTGATTAGACCAACCATTTTCCATTAACTTATTTACCGTTAACAAATTTAACGTAGAGCTTGCGAAAATTGACTATCCGTAACGCATTGACGTATTTATACCAAACTTGGTGTGTGTTATCACAAACATGGTCTGAAGTGAACTGCAGCATTTTGATGCACTGGCCCCTAGTGGTCCGGAGATACAAAAAATAAAAGATTATTATTATTATTTATTTTTATTTTTTTGCTTCTCAACTCTTCCAAAATTCATTGTGTGCATTGGCAAATTGTTATGAAAATCGATATGTGTCTTTGAGACTGCCCTGAAGGTCCTCCGTTTCGTCGCAGCACCACATTTTGGTCAAGCGTTATAACGATATTTCTAAAAATGCTAATAACTTTTGACTAATTTTGGTTATTGTTATGAAACTTGTCTTGATACATTCATTTGGTTGTCCTGAGAATATTGATACCAATTATGGCTTAATTAACAGAACTTCCTGTCCGTCATCTAGCCTTAAGTCAAAAACCTACTTTTTCAAATTCCTCCTACATCGTTTATCTGATTTGCACCAAATTCGACTCAGATCATCTTCAGACCATACTGACAAAAAGTTGTGAAATTTGTGTCGTTAGCTGTAACGGTTTGTTTATTGCACCGACAAATGTGCTGGCATGATGCGATAGACCTAAAATTTAGTGTCATTCTCTTTAACGGTCACTGTCGCCCACACCATAAAAATTAGCTGACAGCGCTACCTATAGGTCAAGAGTTATAAGACATTCATTAGCCATTATTAATGAAACTTACAAATTTGGTAATGGTGTTTGACTGCATATGCTTATTTTGATGAAAATGGTCTCAAATTATTCCTTGGGTCATGCCGACAATACCGATACCAATTATGCCATAATCTACCAAACTTCCTGTCCACCATTTAGATTTTGTTAAAACCAATCTCTTTTTTTTAACTCCTCCTAAACCGTTGGTCCAATCTTCACCAGATTTGACTTGGATCATCTTCAGACCATGTAGACCAAAAGTTATGGCATTCATGTTGATTGACAAAACCGTGTCATTTAGCACATGCGCAAACTTGATGTGATGCTGCCGGATGACACAACAGGCTGGATCACTGCAATGGTTTGAAGTATTGAAACCAAACTTGGTGTGTGATCTATACCTGACATTGACCAAACTACGTCACTTTGAGCGACCTTCTTTGTGTAAAATTGACAATTAAATTTTATCAATAGAAATCATACACATTTTATCAAATGACCTGTTTAATAGTTTTGTCTATTGTCATCAGACTGGTCTTGCAGATTCCTTGTATCATACAGAGAACATTGATATAATTTATTCCCTAATTTACATGACATTCTGTCCACTATCTTAAATTAGTTTGAAAGTCTGTTGTTTTGAACTCTACATGGATTGTTAGCCCAATTTTCACCAAATTTGGCTCAGACCATGTTGCTGAAAAGTTATAGAATTTTCCAGTTGCTCTGTATCTTATTGCCGTGCTTGTTCATGATGTGGCAGCTTGGCCCCGATAATTGCTGCTTGCAGCTACATTTTAATGTGTATCTTTTTCTTTATTCAATTTATGCTTGTAGATTATGATTTATGCACTCTCCTACAGAATCATCCCAATATAAAATGATCAATTCCTTCCAAACAGTTATATCTATTGAAATTGATCATATCGCAATGTATATTGCAGAATTGAATAATATCGCAATGTTAGTTTTCCAATATCGTGCAGCCCTAACAGTAATAAAATGTCACATTTTTTGTACTAGGAAAAATAATTTCAGTATAGTATGGAAATCTATGAAATTATTAGTATAAAAACATGTTCAGTATTAGTTAAATAATATTAGGATTATTAAACTGAATATGTTTTAGTAAAAACAAAATCTTAGTAGTAAAAAAAATCTAATCGAGTAATGTTAAACGGTATGAAAATATTTTAGTAGTACTAGTAAAAATGAGTGATGTGGGGAATAACAGTAAAACAATTGGTTACGCTTTGATTTGAAACATGATTTCATTTGATAATGTCAGTTAATATATTTACTAACAAACTAATAACGAACAATACTTTTATTGTTTACTGAATTAATAATCATAGTTCAACATTTTACTAATGGATAAACTTAGTAAAACATTTTAGTAAATTGCATTTTCAGTTCAAGTAAAATCTAATAGAGTAAATGGAGTAATGTTATACAGTATGATAATATTTTTGCAGAACCAGTTCAACTTCAGTAACGAGTAAAAAAACAAAACAATTTAGTGACCATAGTAATTTAATGACTTGTAAAAAAGGTTCCTCTTGTAATTCTAGTATGGTGACGTTTGATCTTTTCTGTAACTGAAAACCGCTCCTGTTTTATTTGTAGTTTATGTGCTAAACTGTTTTCTGTTCAAGAACGGAAAAAACAATTTCATTTATGTGAGGCTCAATCTATTAGCAATCTATTAGTATAAAAAAAGGAAACTTAAGTCTGTGCCAATGGCATAGTGGAAAGTGCGTCGATACATGCACTCTGGTGCTTATGGTGACCCGAGTTTAATTCCTGTCTCGAGGTCCTATGCCGATCGTTTCCCTCTCTCTGCTCCTTAAGCTTTCTGTCAATACTCTCTACTGTCCTATCCATTAAAGGTAAAAACCTTTCAGTGAAACCCCCCAAAAAATAATTATTTAAAAAAAAAAAAAAAAAAAAGCAAACTTAATAGTAGTAATTAATTTTTTATATTAAAATTAAGCTGAGTAGGGAGTAAAAATTGGAGTGTGGGGAAATAGTTTTAGTAAAATGTATTAGTAGAGAAACTGGTCAATGATGGGTTAAAAAGTAGTACACTAGTAGTAAGACATAAAACAGTTTCTATACAATTGTTGATTTATTTAATTGTTTAAATTTTGGAAATTGTGCTAAAACCTTGATTTGTTTTTCATTGCTTTTTATTACTATTTTTTTTTAAATATTGTAGTAAAGTTGAGAAAAATTATGGTATTCGCAGTAGTGATAATACTAGTAATTTTCAAGCTTTGTTATTGTAGTAATTTTATTTTTGTAGTAATTATTTTATTATTTATTTGAACTGTTTTTATCCTCATTTGCAAGTCACGTTGGATAAAAGCATTTGCATTTAGTCATTTAGCAGATGTACATTTTAGCTGAAGACTAAACAAAATTAAGAAAAAAGGGATTGAAAACTTTAAGATGTAGCAGTAATTAAGCAGAAAAACCTTTATCATAGTAAAACAAATGTAATTCTTCAAGTAAAAAAATTAAATCATAAAATAAATATAACTTTGGACTTGAAGTCTGTTTATGGGTATTGAACATAGTTGTTTTTTTTTTTTTTTTAAATGTGGTTTGTTACACTTTAAAGGGCACCATTTTTCAAGATTTAATAAGTCTTTTGCGTCTCCAGAATGTGTCTAAAGTTTCAGCTCAAAATACCCATCAGATTATTTATTATATCTTTTTAAATCTGGGAAATGGGAGCTGTTTGACATTGTAGCTGTTTTTGTTGTCTGTGCCTTTAATGCTAATGAGCTGGTTCTCCCTGCCCACCATTCCCACGTGGGTGTCACAGCCATAGCCTTCATGTAGACAAACAGCTCAGTGACACAAGCATAATACAGATCTCCCTTACTACAGTATAAACTTTTACAACGGTTATTTGATATATTTGTTGTATAGTTAGCTTAAGCCTTTCTGAAGCGATGAGTCACACACAATGACGTTATAAAGTTCGCTCGCTTGCACACGCACACATAGGGCATACTCACACTATGCTATCCGAACCGTGCCCAGGCCCGTTTCCCGGATTGTTTGAGAAGTGTGAGTGCTCTGAATCGGGCTCAGGCACAGTTCACTTGGCCAGCCCTGGCCCTTATGGAAGAGGTGTGCCAGAGCAGGGTTCACTTGGGCTTTGACGCGGTACGCTTGTGTGTGAGTGCAAAACACGCCTGAGCCCGAAACTGAAAGAGAGACGTGACTTTTAAAGGACTGTTTGATATGAATTAATTCATTCGTACTGTTCAATGAACGCAAACTGTCGTAGTTTATTAAAGACGCAAACCCCTCACTGCACGACAGCTGCGCCTTCAGCAAACCTCCTGATTCCTGCAGCACGAGGACTTTATGATTGTTTATGAGCGTCAAAAGTGGCTGATCTGTTCGGCGAAATATTTGACTGCGTGTCACCTCATATCAAACGACTTAAATGATATAACTAAAGAAATCTCCACTGTGCTGAGCGAGAGCGCTTACTGAACAGCGCATCATCGATGACGTAAGCGTGCCCAGGCCCGAATGTAATGTGAGTGCGGGCCGTCGGGGGAGACGGGAGGGGGGATAAGCATGCTTTGGCCCGGTTCAAGGCAACTGTACATAGTCTGAGTACGCCCATACACACATGTTAGCTTTGCGCTGTTTTTGCAGAGCAAATGTAACTGGGTACGCGTAAATATCCACTGCTGTGTGGACATCGTTATTTTAAAGTACAAAATAAACCTGATTGAAGTCCACAAACCGCGATTGAAGCGTCTTATTTTATAATTGTACTGACACTATGCGGCTGTGGGGATAAATTTTGTACTGTAGCAATTTTACTCTCTTTATTACAAACATCCACTGTTTTAAAAACGTTTTAAACTTGTAAAACTCATTCTTGATCACATTTGATGATGATTAAAGGATCTGTTCAGCTCTCTGTGATCATCAATCTCGGTTGCTTTGCACACGTCCTGTTTTGTTGAGCTGATTATACGCGTTAGTACGGAGAGATGTTAAAACGCGGCTGTCGATCAATTTCTGTGGGTGGGGAAACCACACTCCAACGTCAAGTTGTGGTCGCCCTCAAAATGGGAGAGATTTGGGTTCTTTTTTAACGTCAGGAAATATAAAAAAAAGAGACTTATTGTCTTTATATCACCCCAATATGACTGTGAACACACTATACCTGCACACAGTTCTGTCTAAACAGCTGGTTTTCATCATGGGTGCCGTTTAATCTTAATTATAAATAAATAAAATGGAAAAGTTTTACTCTTTGCGACTACAAAACTTGTGTGGTAGTTCTAAAAAATATTTACTTGCTATACAGCAGCTTTTACCAAGATTTGAGCTACTTTCACAAAATTCCCATGACAGTCTGTCTAAATCACAATTACTGTACGCATAAACATCAAACAAACCGCTGTAGAAAAATACTTTATTTGACATTTGTAATAATGAAAAGCATTTTACAAAATGGAAAAATAGTTAATACTTTTGAGAAAAACCCCATTGTACATAAATAGACCTTTGGCATTTGTAAAATCTAGCTGGAAACTTAAAAGCTTTAAAAGAGAAACAAACGCTTGAGCCAACCAGTGGCTTTAAAGCGCAGCGACTCGGTCATGTCAATCCATGCTTATATACTCCTGCATATATACACACAATTCAGCATGCTGTCTGTCAGATTGATGTAATGACGAGCACCACATACATAAACGCACATCTCTCTGCCTGAGAATAAATATGCATTGCTTTGTGAATATGGCTTCGTTCGCCGGCATCTTTATGAAACAAACTCCACCAGTTACTTAGAAAAACCAAAACTCCCTTCAGCTTCTGCTGCATAGACTCGTAAAGGCACAAAATAATATGAAATATCTGCAGAAATGCTGGTTAACGTGAGGTTGCATAGCACTGTATACGTCTAATGTAATCATCTTGGTTAAATTCAAAGAAAATAAACCAAACTCTATGCACATGCACCAGATGTTATGACAAAAACATGCGTAATATATTTTAAATAGTTACAATATAGAAGCAGAATATAGATGTTTGTACTTTAAATATTTTTAAACATTCATCACTGGTGCAAAGTTTGACATGACCGCATCTCTGAACTACGACAAAACAAAAACAGTTTAAGCTCAGGGTCTGAATGACACTTAATATAGTCTAGTCTCTACAACCACAACGAATAAAAGACGCTAAAAATACCTGAGTGAACAAGTTTTGCATTGATTAAACTCGTTTTCCTAATTCTAGTAAGGAATATGTGTGTTATATGGAGTATATAAAATGTCGTAAGCGCTTTTAGGAAGTGCAGAACATTCCGTTTCCTGTCTGACTTTGGAGTTTAACATGTGCAACTTGTTCTGCAATAAAAGCAGCTCGTATTTATTCAAATGAAAAAGTCAAACGCTGTCCTGAATAGATTGACCTGGATTACTCTGCTGTTGTTTGTTATTAAAGAGGCTGTATGTATGAATTGTTATATATTAATCTCTTTATTTATTGCGATGTATATCGGAAGCTTGTAACAACTTAAAGGGACAGTTCATCCAAGATGTTTTATTGACTGATAAATGCGTTTTTTATTATTTAAATGTATTGTGTTGGGACTTATAAGAATATAATGAACCAATAAATTATGGATTTTTACACCGGTTGAGCAAAATTTGCTGTAATTCTAGACTTTGACCATCCAAGATGAAATTAGTGATACACAATGTATATTGACATCTATATCGGTATTGACTGACATGTTTGTATTAAAGTTATTAGCCAAATTTGAACAAACAAACAACTAAATAAATTACGAATTATTTGTGATGGTTAAGTAATTGCCTATGCATTTATTGGTCTATATATCGGTTTGTAAATGTAAAGATATCGGTATTGTTCTCCCCAATAATTCCAGATCGGCTCTCTCAAACCAATAAATTAATATTTAGTTCTGATAGTTGAGTAATTATCTATGCATTTATTGGCCTATATATCGGTTTCTAAATGTGGAGATCAGTAATGTTATCCCCAAAATTCCAGATCAGCTTATTTTTTTTTTTTTTTTTTTATCTCAAACTAATAAGTTAATAATTTAGTTCTGATAATGAGTTATTTTCCTTTTGTTTGTATGCTTAACCAGTGAATTGTATGTGATAGTTGAGTCCTTTTCTATGCATTTATTGGCCTATGTATCGGTTTCTAAATGTGGAGATAACGGTATTTGATCCCCCAAAATCCCAGATCTGCTGTTTTCTTTTTCTTTTTTAATTTCCAATCAATGAATTAATAATTAGTTCTGATAGTTGAGTAATTTCCCTTTTGTTTGTATGTTTTAACAAAAAAATTCCAAATTATTTGTGATAGTTCAATATATAGGCCAATAAATGCATAGAAAATGATTCAACTATCACAAATAATTTGGAATTTATTGTTAAAACATACAAACAAAAGGGAAAGTACTCAACTATCAGAACTTATTAATTTATTTGTTGGAGAGAGAGAGAAAAAAAACCCCAGCTGATTTGGAATTTTTGAGGATAACAATACTGATTATCTCTACATTTAAAAACAGATACAGGCCATTAAATGCATAGAAAATGATTAGTTTCTAAGATATCAGTATTGTTCTCCCCAAATTCCAGATCAGCTGTTTTGTTATTGTTTGTTTTTTTTTTTTATCTCCAACCAATAAATAGTTCTGATAGTTGAGTAATTTCCTATGCATTTATTGGCCTATATATTGGTATTATTGGTATCCCCAAACTTTCTATAACCCTTGAAGATTATTAGCATATTCAAAGGCCCCTCCAAAAATGTATATTATATTATTAATTATTATTATTTAATGCATAATATACATTGAGGTTGATTGGTTAAGGAAACACAAACAATAAGCTCCTGGCTGCAGTTCACTTAATGGCCACCAGTGTTGCTAAAAACAGGATGTTTGTATGTTAACGATCACAAATAATTCAGAATTTATTAGTTGAGTAATTTCCTATGTATTTAATGGCCTATATATCAGTATTATTGGTATCCTCGATTTCTATAATCTTTGAAGATTGTTAGCATAGTCTAAGTCCCTAAAAATGTATATTAAATTATTATTATTTAATATACAAGATATATTGAGGTCAATTGGTTATGGAAACGCAAACTGGCTGTAGTTCACTTAATAACCACCGGTGTTAATATAAAGCTTGTAATATCAAGTTCTTTGTCAATTCTACATACAGCCCCTTTAAATACCACTCTTTATGCTTGTTTTAATGGAAGCTCAGCCACTGAAATGACACTTCAGACACAAAACTCTTATGATGGAGGACCCTTCAGTTGATGGTTTTCCCATCTAGGCGCTCCAGAACGTCGACCTGCGACCTCTAGCGAATCAGTCAGCTTTTTTTTTTTTTTAGGGGTAAAAATGACTTCATGAAGTTTGGACAGGAACACAAGGCACTTGAAGACACCAGTCGCTTTTCTTTCCATCGGAAATGACTGACAGGAACCAATAAATATAGTAAAAACACTCAGCATTCATTCAAACTCCTTGAAGATTCAAAAACAAAACACACTCTTCTTGTAGAGACGACCTTGTAAACTGGATTCACAGCTTGGTTCAACCTTCAGCAGTCAGAGAGACTGTTAGTTTTCATCAGGTTGGTGTGATTTTTCCCTTTCGGAGCGCTGGACGTCATTGAGTCACACAGTTTTCACCCATGTCCTGTGCGTATCGGTCTGAGATAAGTGTCCGTAGCTCGTCGATGTCTTTCCTCAGCTGGCAAACCTCCACCAGCTTGGCCCGCAGACCGTCCTCCAGCAGAGGCTTCTCGCTCTCCTCCGCTGAGCAGCTCATCGCTGGAAACAAATGAAATAGGATGAGCGTCATAAGTGGGAAATTATATTGGGGCTGCATGAGCAACTAATTCAGCTGTGAATTTATTTGAAATGATTGTTTTTTGCTTTTGGATTTAGTAAGCTAACACTGACTACATTTACATGGACATCAGTAATCAAATTATTTACCTTAATCTGAGTAAGACAATAATATAATTAAGGTGTTTACAGGAGTTGTCATCGCGTCACCACACTATGCACGTTTCACGTAATGTAATTTTGTGTTTCATTATTAGTTTGTCGACTTTAAACTGCAGTTTGGCAATATTTCATGCATGCTCCTGACAAAAGAGGTATTGGATTCGAGTATGAACTGCTGAAAGAGTGTTGTTTCCATGGAATTTAATACCGCACACTGTGGAAAAAACAAAAAACACTCCACATTTCGCGATGTAGGTGTCTGGTCCTTCACTGACTCAGTAGGTGCAGAGAATAGTGTCAAACCGCCGGGAACAGAAACCAGCCAACAGTATCTGAGGTTTTTGCTAAAATTACTAAGTACAAGCGTAAAATCGAAAGACTGAAGCAGTGTACTGACGCTGTGACACGTTACCTGATAGATTCAAAAGACTGAAGAGTCGTCAGATTGAGACTAGGTTAATTAAATATCACGTTATAGAGTGATAACTATAGTGAAATGTGATCTAGCGGTACATCTTTGATAAAATGTGCACTGCTCTCTGGGGTTTTGTGCTCAAAGCACCCGTTGACTGACTGGAGCTCAGATGTGCGCATATGCTAGAGCGTGTGTGTGTGTGTGGTCACGTGATGTGCGTTTTCAGCGGTATAGTGTGAAACGCCAGTGTGGATGAGGATCGTTTTTGTTTTAAAATGCCATTTGAAAACTATGATGTACTAGTGTGAACTGGGTTTCGTGAGTGGGTTGCTGCTGCGATGGGGGCAGGGCGGAGGATAGCGATGCCGGCTCAGCATTAGAATGTCTATCGGCCATCGATGATGGCATTGTCTATTGACCCAACCCTAATCACTGCTAAGTTTAACCATAATAGAGTGAAAGTTTTCATGTGTTTTTAGGAGAGTTCAAGAGTTCTTGAGTTGGCCAAAAGAAATTATGATGTTAGGAGATGTAACAAATTAACTGTATTTACTTTAATTATTTCTACAATTTATGCAAAAAAAAAAAAATAAATTCTTATCATTTTTGTCTTGTTTCTAGTCCAAATATCTACATTTCAAAGCAAAAATCAGATTATTTTACAATAGATAATGTTTCTTATTTCAAGGAAAAACTCTTCATTTTGACATTTCTTTTGAAGGTGAAATCAAAATATTTTAACTTGATCTAAGAACTTTTAAATATTTGGACTAGAAAAGACACAAAGCAAAGTAAGAAATGCTTTTCTTGCATTAATTATTCAATTTCTGTACCTGAATACTGATAGACTGCCCAGAAAACTGTCAAACAGACCACCTTGTGAAACTGTATTCATATCTCAATATTTATCGAAGACAAATAAAATGTCACAATATCAGATTTTCCCAATATCGTTCAGTGCTAATTGAAGGTATCCTTTTCTAGAATAGAAATTAAATGAAAATAGAACTATTTATTGCTTAAACTGATGCAAATGATATGAACTCATAATATAACTAGGGATGCACCGATACCATTTTTTTGAAACCAATCCGATCTCGATACCAAAATTCTGAGTATCGACCGATCCCGATCCGATCCCGATACTGCGCCTTTTTTTTGTTGATGTTGTTTTTTTTTTAACCTAATACAGTTTCTATAGTTCTGGTGCTCGAATAATATATCTTCTTTAGTAAAAATAACAGACCTATAGCCTACATTTATATGACAGATGACACAACTAAAAACATAATGCTTGCTATTAGGCATGCTCATTTCGGTTTATTTTACCAGCCGACAACCCAGCTCGTTAACCGAATATTAACCGTTAACCGTTAACAGATAAATATTAAAATATTTTTTAATAAATAAAACATAATTGAGGTTTCTATTTTTGACACATTAAATATTTTAAAATACTGATTTGTTTGATCATGCGAACAGCTGAATACAGAACATAACAGAACATCTTCACGCATAGGCTACACCTGCAGCGCTTCCAGTATAGAAAAAAAGAATAAACTAAATTAAAATAATAAAATAACAGGCCTGCCCTAGATATTTTTTACCTAAATGACAAATTACAAAACAATAACACTAACTGAATCCTTTTTAAGAACCGGCATTTGCTGTTTCTTTCCAATCATGTTTTTTTCGTCCGTCAAATAAAAATATCAGGCGATATCGATCGCTCCACTGAAAATATGCTTTTGATTAATGCTTCGTTGTTATTATGTCACAAAGTCATTAGTTTAAAGATTATGTCATAATGACTTATTTCCTTCATCTCACTCGCAATCAGCATCAGCGCTGCTTTGTGTCAACACGTCTGTCAAACTGCGACTAGAAATATTCTTCTTTAATTTTGCTTCTTTGACAAAATACGTCTGTAGGCACGTGTTACCATGCCGCAAGTTAACAAATATTTGTTGCACATCAGGGGCCGATCACAGCGAACGCGCTTTTCCGTAGCAAAAATGCGAGGCGCACCGCACCACACTGCCTTTTATGTTGACAAGAAAAAAGAAGCGCGGTGCTCTTTTTTTATGTCAGGAAACGACTGAATCAGCTGCTCTATTGTGCGCGAGTGTTGCTGTCCATGTTGTTATAATTATAACATTGTGATACTGCAGGAACTTAAACAGAAACCCTGCTCTGCTTTCAGTTGATTGAAGAATGAAAAAAAGGCGACTGAAATAACGCACTATTCCGCTCAGGCGCAACAGCATAACGTGAGGCGCGCAGAAGCAGCGCAAAACCATTAAAAAAATGCCCTTCTCAACGCAAAAAAGTGCGTTCGGCCCATTAATCGGTTACAAACGCACCATTTCAGTTAATGGTTAATCCGTTATTTTGAGCATCCCTGCTTGCTATAAACTATGGGCTACATTATTTGAGCATTCATTATGACATTGATCTGATCTATTGGGATTCAGCTTATGTTTCCTTTTTTTAATATTAGGATTCTTCTTTGAAATCTGTACTAGGCTACCACTAGTGAACCTAGTCGTTGGTAAAATAACCTGCCTTTTAGCAAAGCCTGATATTTTCCTGCAGGTTTGATGCAGACTAAACTAAACTGTCGGGGGCCAGTTTTACTTAATAAACATTCCCTCGCCTAAACACGCCGCGGGTGAGACAGAGAAACTGAAAGCATGTCTAAAAAATATTTTTTTGTCTGAAAAATTATCTTTTTGACACAAATTTCGTTTGGTATAATATGTTGGTTATTTAATGTATTTTTTTGTTAGTCAGTTATCCACAAAATAAATAAGAATATTTGAGATGAAGTTAAAAACAAGGTCTGCTTATGCTTCAGTGCACAAACTGACAAACAGGTCTGTTAAATAAAATATTAATATAAATAAAATGACAGTACAATGACAGAGTAGCCTATATTAGGCTAAATAATTTTCTGTTAATGACAATTCATATGCGTCCATCAGTTTCACTTTTATTAATTCACTCAACTACAATGACCACAATGAGTCAGGCTTTACAAGCAGCACTTAACGTATTCACCTCGAAAGAATAAATTCAGTCAGAAGAATAGAGTACAGAAACTATTTATGAGAATAATTTTACGGAGCGGCGCATGACGCTTCTGCGCAGACGGTGCGCTTGATGAAGCGCTTGATGCGCGCAGCCCTCCGGTATCTGCAGACACTTTCAAAACATCAGCACAAAGGGAAGAAATCAGTGCGTTGAGGATCTGTACAATGTATTATTGAGCCTTTTCTAATTTAAACTTTCAGCTAGGCCTACTTTGTGTGTGAAGAGCAGGTAATAGGTCTAACCCTCTTTTCTGATTGCGATCTGCTGGTCTAACAGACGCAGCGTAGCAAGATTCAAAAACAGCAATAAACTCCATGTTACGGGTCAAAATTAACCCATTTAATGCACAACTAAATGCATTTCTTCACTGATTATTAAAACTAACAGGAACAATTAGTCTGGGAGAGTTTTTCGTGTTGTCATGAACGCGACATACAGTTTGAATAGTGAATGAATGGAGACTGATTGACAGGTGCAGCGGCGAAAGCGCTGAGCTAAACATGAATTAAACCACATGAATATTCATCTGTACTTCACATTAAACTATAAAATGGCTTCAGAACATTTGGGATATAGTAGGCCTACATGACAACTTTCTAGTGTCTTACAATAGGCTACCTTCGTGGCTTTTGTTGGCTTATAAATTACACAGAATAGCGCACGCGCAAGATCGGATTTGGATCGGCACCAGCTGGCCGATACCCGATCCAGCAAAAATATGCGATATCGAACCGATATCCGATCCAAGTATCGGAATCGGTGCATCCCTAAATATAACACTATTGAAATAAACCTTTAGCACATTTCAGATTGACTATCCCCTTTCTCCTCATACGGTTTATGATAATGTTTACCCATAGCAATTAAATCATTTTCATACTGGTCAACCCTCCTGTTTTTGCTGGTATTCGCATGTATTTTACCATTCTAGCCCACTGTCATCCCATTTTAATCTTTCTATGAAAAGTGAAAGTAGCATCAACCAGACGATCTCAAATGTGATAATTGCAAGGGCTGTTTAAGGGATTTGGGTGAGATTTTAAATGGGCAAATTCACTTAATAATATGTAAACATGTCCGTCCTGCATGTTTTATTTTACAGTTTTTCTTAGTGGCTTAGCCTATTAAAATAATGGCTTATACAGAAATTAAATCAGGTCATAAAATTGTTCACTTTTATTCACTGTATTTAAAAACTGATTAAATTATTTAGTGAAGAGCAGTGACTCTTATTTTGATCCACTGTTTTGTTTGAGTTTGATAACACTTTAAGAGTCCACAGATCTACAATGAAAGCATTTGATTACTTTAATAACTTGTTTGTGCTCATTTAAGACAAAAATATTTGTGTTTACAGTTTCTCACAACACTATTTACATTTGCACAACAGTTAATGCATTTCTCAAAACAATTAGTCATTTGTGCACATCACAGTAGCAGTTTCTCATTCCTTTCAACAAAATGCTTTTGGACATGCATCAATTGCTTTCATACAACTCTCTGCTGTTTATAACATTGTCATTTTCTTATGTCATGTCAGTCAAAATGAACTAAACTTGTGAATGCTGAATAGTCATTCCATATTAAACTAATAGTCCTCATTTCATTACTTGAGTCATTACATACAAAAATGTTGAACTAGTTGTCAAAATCTGTCAAGCAAATTTTATTAAAAAAGAAAAAATCAGAAAATGCTCTACCCAAAGGAAGTTTCTGTTTGTTGTAAATAAGGGTGTATTTATTCTTTTGCACAATGCTGTGAATAAATTAGAATTGCAAAGAGCAAATGCAGTAAAAATGTGAAACACACATATTCAGTGTCTTGTACTCAGATACCTCACTAAATGCAGTGATGTTTAACTTTACTGTAGTTTTCAAATGGCTGTGCAAATAGTATATAGTGCTGTCTTGAGCATTTTCAGGAAGTGTCACCAAAATCTGACTTTTTTGCATTGGTAAAAATGTACAGAGTAAACTGTCATAATGAAAACAGGACAAAGCCATTTGACTATCTTGTTCATAAACAATGGTGTCAGGACTTTTCATTTTGATGACACTGACACTTTCATTGACATCAATACTTGCTTTTGAGGAATGAGCTATCTATTTTGAGCAAGTGACACGCTTTTGCAGGTTATCAACTAGGTTTTGCAGTTTGTACTAATTGTTTTGAGAAATGCATTAACTGTTGTGCAAATGTAAATAGTGTTGAGAGAAATGCACCAAAGCCACTGAGAAAAACTGTAAACACAAATATTTTTGTCTTAAATGAGCACAAACAAGTTATGAAAGTAATCAAATGCTTTCATTGTAGATCTGTGGACTCTTAAAGTGTTATCAAACTCAAACAAAACAGTGAATAAAAAGTGAACAATTTTATGACCTGATTTCTTTTCTGTATAAGCCATTATTTTAATAGGCTAAACCTTTTGTTTTTCAATCATTTCTAAATGTTTATGATGTATTCTATCATTTGAAGCTAATTTCCTTTCCATATTTGTAACGGCTTCATCTAGGCTTATATACAATTAAACTGCTCTGAATGAACACATTAAGGAGTTTTGGGTCATTTTGGGAGATGTTGTGGGTCAGTTTGAAGAATTAATATTGTATTAATTTGGGATACACAATTTTTGTTTGGTCTGAACATCCAAGTCCTGCAGGCATGGATAACTAATAATGCAAGTGAAATATTGAAGAGCGCTGTGAAAGTGTGAATATTTACATTTGATGCCGAGCAGCAGAGCGAGGTTGGGCTCTTTGCCTTGAGCTCTCTGAGTGAGGACACTGCACAAGCCTTTCAGATCCAAGAGACACAGGGACATCTCCTTCAGCAGGGGTCCCGCGTCCTTCACACTCGTCCCTGGGGCCACCGGCACCGTCTCCTCCGCTGCTCGTCTGTGCTTCTGAACAGACAAACAGAAGAAAACTCAGCAGGGTGAATCAGAACAGAGTTTAATTTTAAAGCATGAAGTCCTGACTCGTCACGTTTGCCACCGGAGATTCCGCAGAATGCTTATTTTCACCTTCAGATGCTATTAGGGACATGCAGAACGTCTTATTTCAGCACTTTTATCAAGGAGTTTGGGCTGTAACGCTGACACTTCTCATATTCAAGCAGGCCACAATAAGTTCAGAAGCAGCTTCTTGTGAAACTGATAAAGACGTTTAATAGTAATAGGTGGATTGCTAGCATTAACACAGCTGTACGTATCGTATCATCTCTTTTATTTAATGCCATATCAGCTACATTAACTAATGTCATGGCAAAAACAATTCAGGGTAACACTTGAGAATACTAGTCCATTAGTTAATGTTAGCTAATGTCAGTAAATGAATAATGTTGCAAAGCATTTAGCAATCATAGTTCAACATTGTTAACATTAGATGATCCACAGTAATGAACTAACATGAAGTAACATTATTTAACTTGAATATTAACAAACATTATACAATACCGTAGTACATGCATAACTAATTAAGTTAATAAATACATTAACAAGAACAAATAGACCATTATTATCTAGAATATTTCAAATTCAGAATAATTTAAAAAGGGATAGATGCATTAAAAGGCATTCAGACAAACAAACAAACAAACAAACACAAGTTGTGTTGCCTTTTTACATTAATATAGCAGTGTTAATGAAAATAAGGTTGGCTATAGCTTAGCACAAATAAAAACTTTGAATTTCTGCAATGGTAATATAACTGAAAACTGAATGCACATGCTCTGATTCATTTATCTAATAATAATAGTAAAAAACAAAGAAAAAAGAAGACTAAAATGTAGCCAAAAAGATCAAAACTAACCAACATCTATTTTTTTTGTTACTGTTAAACTAAATTCTGTAATATAGGATGCCATTTTTTTGGCAACACATTTACTAAATTCTTTTAGCAAGTTCACACACTTATATTTAATGTTACATTTTATCAATCAGTAACAGTGTCACCTATAGGTAAAAAGTGACAATTCAATAGTTCCACTTGAACTCCTTTTACATGATGTGATGATGATGTCGGTCAACAAGGTACATTAGTTTGTTAAATACAGTTGAAGTCAAAATTCTCCCCTTACGCTACGTCAGCAAAGCAGCAGCCGTTGAGTGCGTGAAGTGCCTAACATTCCACACTTGATTTTAGCAGTCGAGTAAGTGTATATTAAGTGCACTTATTATTTTTAGAGTTTTCGGTGTGAATGCACTACTTATACTAAAAAAAATGGTGTAGAATAATGCATAAGTATGCGATTTGGGACGCACCTATGGAGTAATTAATAAAATAATTTAAATTTATTCAACTCACAACTGTTTTTCATTGGTAATCATTCACAGATAATAAATAAATAATCACTGAATTCTTAGAAGTGTATTCATGCCTTGAAGAAAGAAAAAGATTACTGGAAGTTTTATCTTACACTTAAAAGCTTTCTCACAAGTCTGTGGACAAAAATCCAGGATTCCAAGATACAGGGTTCATACCCATTTTTACTACTATAATTCCAGGACTTATCCAGGCATTTGAAGTAAATTTTCATGACTTAATTTTTTATGTCTACGTGTATGTGGTAAATAGTAAGAAAGCTATAGCATGTTTAAATTAGGGTTGGGCCGATAGACGATGTCATCGTCCATCGCCGATGCCTGATAAACTTCACGATGCTGAGCCGGCATCGTGATCCATCGCCCCGCCCCACAGACTGTACAGTGAATGGCTTTAGTTATTTTCATAGCGGACTTGAAGCCACTGGAAGTCTTTTATCCACTCTTGGATAAATGGTGATTAATGGTAAATGGTGCATTAACATTCAGCACATGATCACTAATAAGATGTGCCATTATTTAACTTTAGGTGGTTTCTAAAACTAAATCTGTCAGTGTTATTTTCATTCTCTCATCTTCAGCGCGTCACATTTCCGTGGCTGTTGCTCCTGTCATGTGAAGGCAGAAGGCGTTGACTGAGTGATTGACAGCTGATATTAACCAATCCATTCGCGTTCAGTTCTAGCGGAGTGGGCCAATAGGAAGAGCACAAAGGCGGGGCAAGCATTGCGGGCTTTTGTACTTTAGCAAGTTCACATAACAACTGTTTTAATCTGTTCCTGAGCGATGCGTTTGGGTTCTTTAGGTGCAAAGATGCATTCTGCATAAATGTCTCCTAAATCCGCGCACGCGGTGTGGATTTTGCAGTGAAAACAGGTCGCACGGTAAAAATGTATGCACTAGCACAAATGCTTTCAAATACATATTTTAGGTCGCATAAAATATCAGGCGCAAGTGTGACCAAAACGGTCGAGCTCTAGCATCTTTACTTGTTATTATGTCCTCATAATAATAATAAAATAAGGAAGTTATCATTAATCACAATACAAATTACAGTGAACTCCAAACGAACTCTCGTCTCGTCTCCGCCACCAGCTGTGGGGAAAAGCCATTATAAGGACACAGATCACTCCGCCTGATCATGCCAGAGTCTTGCGGGAAAAAAAGTGATTGACAGGTGGTAATTTGTGTATAACTTTGCTTTACCCATGACCAAACCATAAATAAATAAAGACCATGTGGGTCAGGTAGTGAAAACGATAGGCTACAATTATTAAATTCGTTATGAATTAATTGATATTTAACAACAAAGACCCCCACCCCGCCTACGACGACGATACCATCGTCCATCGCCGATGCTCACATTAGACATCGTACGATGCCAAATTTGTCAACATCGCCCAACCCTAGTTTAAATGTATTACAGCATATCAGAAAACACTCAATGGTATATTTAGTTTAAATGTATTTTTATATCCATGTAAAATGTATTTAGGTAATGCTTACACAGCACTAATAATGTGAGAGTAAGGCTGAACAATATATCGTTTAAGCATCGATATCGCAATATGTGTATCCACGTCACAAAATTCATCACAAAAGACTCTTTATCAAAATTAAAAAAGTGATTATTTTTTCAGGTTATTTATACAATGATGACCATGTTATTTTACATTTAATTGTATTTGATTACTTTTAGACTCCTTAGAAAACCATAAAGCACTGTTTATTTTTGCTCTGTTGTGTTTATATATGCTTGTAATTTATTATATTTTATGCCGATGCACTGCACAGAAAAAGATTTAATTATCTCAGTTGATTTAATAATTCAGGACTTATAGTTCTGACTTCAACTGTATATATCGCAGCAAAACAAATATCGCAATGTCAGGTTTTTCCAAAATCGTGCAGCCCTATGTGAGAGCATGTTTTTGGCAGAAAAAGACAGAAGAGGTAAAGACAACTAACTTATATTCAAGTAGATACTTTTAAACTAATTTCCATGACTTTTCCAAAACTTTGTGGGTTTTTCTGCTTTCCCAAAACTTTTCCAACCTTGAAAATGCCAATTCAAAATTCCATGACTTTTCCAGGTTTTTCTTGACTGTATGAACCCTGAAGATAAGAGCATATTTTGTGAGAGATAATGTTGTCATTACCTTATAGTTTTATTTTATACTGTGGTGGAAATAAGCAAAATGACTCGAGTAATGATGCTGAAAGTTTTCAGCTTTGCATTTCCTGAATTAAATGTTATTTTGAAAGATAATGAGTAAAAAATAACTGCAATATTATTGTTTCATGTATTTTAGGACTGAATTCACATCATCATACTTTGCATGGTTGGTCTCTTTCATACCTGCGTGTGCTTCTAATAATCATACGTCCCTGTGTCAGCAGTATGATGTACGGCATTGTCAGTGTGAAAGTGTGTGTCAGTATCACGCATGACTGCGGCTCAGTGAAACGCTCTGCTCTCGCTCACCTTGAGACGGCGTGCTGAAAAATGATGTCCTGAATGCTAATGGAGCGCTGAGGGCCGGTTGGGTTATTCATGACTCCACTGCCATCAAAAGCAGGATGGGGAATTTAATGGCACAAAAATGAGCCTTCAATCAAGCCTCTAACTTCCGGGCTCATCTGTATCGTTTCGGACTAAAAAGTCTCAGGGGCATGTTAGAGTCCTGTAGCGGGTGGTTTTGGAGTGCTGTACCTGTTTAAGATTGGTGGAGAGCGTGTCCAGTTCCTCCTCTCGCTCCAACAGCTGCTTGCGGAGCTCCTGTGTGATCCCTCTCTCCCGCTGAAGCTTCTTCTCCAGGGCCTGAAACAAGGTGGATATTAGTGCATTAAACCCTGTGAAGGCTGACATGTGAAGGAAAAGGCAGATTTTGTTTTTGATTGAACAGTTTTGAGTCTTTATACTAAAAAGACAAAAATCTACTGAAAGTTTATCATATGGGATACATCAAGCTTTTATATGATCTACACTACACTACCTGACAAAAGTCTTGTCGCCTATCGAAGTTTTAGGACAACAAATAATAACTTGACTTCTAGTTGATTATTTAGTGTCAGAAGAGGCTTTTATGAAAGGCAAAGGCCTCTAGATTACGCTTATTTTATCAAAATAAAATATGATCATGTCTTGATATTTAATTATTTAATTAGGACAGTAAGGTCTGACTTTGCTTAGACAAAAGTCTTGGCACTTAACAGAAATAAATGTGCAGTATAGAATATAAAGTCATGGTGCAGTGGAAACAAAATGAATATTGTGTTTGACTCGCATGAGCTTGGAGGACTGCATCCATACATCTCTGCAATGACTCAAATAACGTATTAATAAAGTCATCTGGAATAGCAATGAAAGCGTTCTTGCAGGACTCCCAGAGTTCATCAAGATTCTTTGGATTCATCTTCAACGCCACCTCCATCTTAACCCAGACATGCTCAATAATGTTCATGTCTGGTGACTAGGCTGGCCAATCCTGGAGCACCTTGACCTTCTTTGCTTTCAGGAACTTTGATGTGGAGACTGAAGTTTGAGGAGCGCTATCCTTCTGAAGAATTTGCCCTCTCCTGTGGTTTGTAATGTAATGGGCAGCACAAATGTCTTGATACCTCAGGCTGTTGATGTTGCCATCCAGTCTCCAGATCTCTCGCATGCCCCCATACTGAATGTAACCCCAAACCATGATTTTTCCTTCACCAAACTTGACTGATTTCTGTGAGAATCTTGGGTCCATGCAGGTTCCAGTAGGTTTTCTGCAGTATTTGTGATGATTGAGATGCAGTTCAACAGATGATTCAACTGAAAAATCAACCTGCCACATTTCCAAATTATCAACTAGAAGTCAAGTTATTATTTCTTGCTCTTACAACTGGGATTGACAACAAGACCCTTCTCATGTAGTGTATGTATATATATATATATATAAATGAGAAATAAAAAAAATGTCTCCTAGAATGAGCATTTTTCCTCAACCTCCAATATTTTTGTTCTGTTATTTTAACTTTAAAGGCAATGCAAAGAACCTATTTTTTTTTGCCATAAAAGTGGATTTACTGAACATACACACAGGAGCTTGCCAAAAATTGCATCTGAACTCTTTATATATATATATATATATATATATATATATATATATATATATATATATATATATATATATATATATATATATATATATATATATAGTGCTCAACATAAATGAGTACATCCTTCACAGATCTTTCTTTTAAAGTAATACTTTCTAAGATTCTGAATAATAAGATACTCGTGTAAATTATCCAGTAGCAGGCCAAAACTGAAACTAATTTAACAAAATAATTTAAGATCACAGTGCAAAAATTAGTACACACCAATGAATATTTTGTGAAAATATATTAAATAAAAATATAATAAAGAGGAAAAATTGAGAATATATAATTCCTTATTTTAATTTAAATGTATTATCCTTTCACTTCTAATTATGTTCAATGATGACAGTCTTATTTTAATAAATATAACGATTTAATAAAACTGTTTTGTTTAAATGCAGCAAAATATATTGTTTATATTCACTGAGATATTTTTTTCATTTATTGTACTCATTTAAGCTGTGCACTATAGTATAACTATAATATAGATTTTTATTTTATATATTTTATAATATTAGAACTTAGAATTATATTTTATAATATATATTATATAACATATTATATATTAGAACAAGTGCTGTACAGATGTATATTTTCATTTTCACCATAAATTAAAATGATAAAAATGGTTAACTGCAACTTCTTCATCTTATACTTCAGACTTTTTTCCCTTCACAATTCAAAACCATAAAAAAAAACTATGTTTTGTGTGCTATCATATTAGTTATAGCTCATACAACAATATATTTTCATTACATATATTATTACATATAACAATATATTTTCATTATATCTTTCA
Organism: Danio kyathit; assembly: GCA_903798195.1. Lineage (NCBI taxonomy): Eukaryota > Metazoa > Chordata > Actinopteri > Cypriniformes > Danionidae > Danio > Danio kyathit. Next base: position 48,050,557 of record LR812538.1, on the reverse strand, counting down.
TTACATGAAAATATAAGTCTTACCGACATATCCAGAGTGAGCTTGTCAATCTGCTGCTTCTGACTGTCAATCAGCTGAAACAAAACCACACAGTGAATCATTTCAGATGTTTATGTTTACAACAATTTAAGTTTCTAATGGACTTCTTCCCTTGGCTTGAAACAAACATGCTAAAACATTCAATGTTGGTGAAAAAAAATCAATATTGGTCTTTAAGGTTTTCTAAAACATTTCATTTTCCATTTGCATCAATGGGAATGTGCCTTTGGTATCAAAAAAATAGCAATGAGCTCTAGGTAGTATATATATATATACACTAGTTATTTTATCAGTGGTTTTGATTCATGGTACAGTGTAAGTGGCAATAATGTACTGTAAGACAAAATCAACAAATGATCAGTGCTGTAGCAGTAGCTGGGTTTCCATCAGCCTGTCTTAATGTGCATGTTGAAGTATCGAATGAGAAATGGCAAATTTCAAACAAAAATCAATTAATTTGCTAAAAAAGGCCTTTTTTTAGGCTTGCTTGAAGTGTTTTTGGACTTGAAAATGGGTTAAAGCAAATAATGGGAGATGGAAACGCATTTGCTGAATAAACTCAGATGTAGCAAACATTACACCCATGTGACCAATCAGCTGTCTCCATTATGCTTCCCTTGTTTACTGCTGGTTACTAATGCTACAGTCAGCTGCTCTATCAATGTGATAGAAAGGTGCCTAATTCACATTTGGGATTTTCCCCCCGCAAACTTTGAAAAGATTACTATTGGTATAGGAACCCAGCTTGTGAATGTGAAGAAGTGCATGATGGGAGGCTGTACCAGGCTGTTGTGGCTCTGTTGTTCCAGCAGGCGAGTGTTTTCTCTCTCCAGCTGCTTCAGGTCCAGCATGGGTAGCCGAACTCCATCCTCCAAACACTTTTCCACCTTTTCTTGAAGACTACAAAGAGATGGTTTACACAACTCCATCATTCAATAATACTAGAGAAATCAAATAATGCACAGAGGGAAATCTCAACTGCTCCTCACTCTACATCACAGGCTTCAATCTCAGTTCCTGGAGGGCCACAGCTATGCACAGTTTAGCTTTAAGCCTATCTAAACACTCCTGATCAAACTAATTAAGTTCTTCAGGCTTGTTTTAAGCCTCCAGGTAAGTGTATTGAAGCAGGGTTGGAACTCAACAGTACCTGGATGGCCGCAGCTCTGCACTGAGTTTGACACCCCTGCTCTACATGTATATATCAAAGCTGTATACTTATACTCCAAAAAAAGATAAAGTATAAAGTTTGAGTATTAAAGTTTGAACTACAAGAAAAAAAAATAGATTAAATGGGTTAATTCGCCCAGTGTTTCCTAACCCTGGTTCTGAAGGCACACCAACAGTACACATTTTCCACCTCTTCCTAATCAAACACCCCTGAATAAACTGAGCGTTAGAAGAGACTCCAAAAACCTTTAAAAGTTAATGGGTCAGATAAGGGAGACATCCAAAATATGTACTGTTGGTGTGCCTCCAGGAACAGGGTTGGGAAACACTGAATTAGCCCAACCTAAGTCTTTACATATAGAGCTTTCAAGCCATCTGGAGAAATTGTATACATATTGCAATATATATCACATAAAAACAAAAAATCTCAATGTTCGATTTTTTTCAATATCCTTATGGTCTGCATTAATAACAGCAGACAGCACTTTAATCTTCAGCTCTATTTATTGAGCACTTTATGTAGAATAAGGGCCCGTTCACACTCACAATATGTTCTTCCTTTTCAATGCACTACTCTTCCATAAGGTTTTCAATGTAAACGTGCTTGAATGTGTGTGACCGTTATGCTCGTGTCTTTTGAAGAGCTGCGTTTCTTAGATGCCATATCAAGCTAAAAGATCAGACCATGCAGAGCAGCTCATCACTTCACTGTCAGTTCAACAGCAGTGGACCAATCAGAAGAACACGGAGGCAGGGGTTCGCTGCAAGTTTCTGTTTACAGCCGCTCAGTGGCTCTGTCCAGACCAACGCTGGACCAACATTGCAGAAATATTGGTCCAGCTTTGAATAGTATTGTCTTTTGTGCTGTTAAGTCTGACAGTTGTACCTTCCAGCAGGCCAAACGCTCTAAAATATGGTAAAGTTGGGGGAGCGGATGGTTCAGTCCATAATTTCAAAATAGTCTTTTTAGCAGCAGCTAGACTCCTTTTTAGATGGGTGTTCAGTTGTAAAATGGAGTCATCCAATCAAAGAAAAGTAAGGGATCGCGAGGTATGTCTACATGTAGGAAATCGGAAAGAGTAGAGCATACATATAACCAACACAGGCCATTGCTAAACAAATGTAAGTAAGAGCTAATTTAAGATGTCACAAAGGTGACAGTAAGGATTACATCTACACTGGGGATGAAATAGGCCTGACTCTCGTGTTTTTAGAAGCAGAGACGCGTTCGGTGTGAATGAGCCTCAAGTCTGTTTGAGAATGGAAAGCAGTCAAGTGTGTATCAGTGCAGTACCTCTGGACAGTAGCCACCAGCTCTTTCTCCCTCTTGGATTGAGTCTCGATGAGGGCGTCTTTCTCCAGCAGCAGGCTCTGCTTCTCCTCCAGGCTTTTCTGCAGCTGAGACACACTTTCCTCCAGCGTCTGCTGCTTCTCCTGCACATCCTGCAACTGAGACACACCACAGACCAAGATGAGTACAGTAAAGCTACATTACCATACTGGTTTTTAAGGTACAGTATTGTGTGTGTGTGTGTGTGTGTGTGTGTGCAATTTTATATAATCTTTTAAAGCATAAAAAGTGTACAAATACACATTCCTATATTTGATTTCTTCCTAATTGGTTGTTTTTTAAGCATTAACATCTACTGACTTTCAATTGATTTTGCTTTAGCCAGTCATTTTGGTCGCTACATAAATCTTATAAATTCCTTTCTGTAATTTGTTTATTTTGGGCAACGCAGTGGCGCAGTAGGTAGTGCTGTCGCCTCACAGCAAGAAGGTCGCTGGTTCAAGCCTCAGCTGGGTCAGTTGGCGTTTCTGTGTGGAGTTTGCATGTTCTCCCTGCGTTCGGGTGGGTTTCCTTCGGGTGCTCCGGTTTCCCCCACAGTGCAAAGACATGCGGTACAGGTGAATTGGGTAAGCTAAATTGTCTGTAGTGTATGTGTGTGAATGGGAATGTATGGGTGTTTCCCAGTGATGGGTTGTGGCTGGAAGGGCATCCGTTGCGTAAAAAACGTGCTGGATAAGTTGGCAGTTCATTCTGCTGTGGCGACCCCGGGTTAATAAAGGGACTAAGCCGAAAAGAAAATGAATGAATGAATTTGTTGATTTTATATAACTTTAGTATATATACACTCACCGGCCCTTTATTAGGTTCACCTTACTAGTACCGGGTTGGACCCGCTTTTGCCTTCAGAACTGCCTTAATCCTTGATGACATTCAAGAAAGTATGGAAATATTCCTCAGAGATTTTGGTCCATATTGACATGATAGCATCACGCAGTTGCTGCAGATTTGTCGGCTGCACATCCATGATGCCAATCTCCCATTCCACCACATCCCAAAGGTGCTCTATTGAATTGAGAAATGGTGACTGTGGAGGCCATTAGTACTAGGTACAATGAACTCGGTGTCATGTACCAGTCTGAGATGATTCACGCTTTGACATGGCACGTTATTCTGCTGGAAGTAGCCATCAGAAGATGGGTACACTGTGGTCATAAAGGGATGCACAGCAGATCAAGACTCATCAGACCAGGCAACAAATTCCAATTATGGTGAGCCTGTGTGAATTGTAGGCTTTCCTGTTCTTGGCTGACAGGAGTGGCACCCAGTGTGGTCTTCTGCTGCTGTAGCCCATCCGCCTTAAGGTTGGACGTGTTATATGTGCATTCAGAGATGCTCTTCTGCATACCTCGGTTGTAACGAGAGCTTATTTGAGTTACTGCTGCCTTCCTATCAGCAGGAACCAGTCTGGCCATTCTCCTCTGACCTCTGACATCATCAAGACATTTTCGCCCACAGAACTGCCGCTCACTTGATATTTTCTCTTTTTCGGACCATTCTCTGTAAACCCTAGAGATGGTTGTGCATGGAAATCCCAGTAGATCAGCAGTTTCTGAAATACTCAGACCAGCCCGTCTGGCACTAACAACCATGCCACGTTCAAAGTCTTTTAAATCACCTTTCTTCCCCATTCTGATGCTCGGCTTGAACTGCAGCAGATTGTCTTGACCATGTCTACATGCCTAAATGCATTGAGTTGCTGCCATGTGATTGGCTGATTAGAAATTTGCGTTAACGAGCAGTTGGTCAGGTGTACCTAATAAAGTGGCCGGTGAGTGTATATATTTTAACTTGTTTTTAGCATTAACCTTAGTACTGATTAAGCAGTTTTTGTTGTGCTCAAAACGAGACAAAACTCAACTGGGTAAGAAAAATATTGATTGATTTCATTATTTTGGAATTTGTTTTTCAAGCATTTTTAGTCATTATATAATTCGCATACATCCAATTACTTACTTTTCTAAGAATATTTTCTATATTTTTTGAACACTTTTTTTTTTTAATGGAAAAAGAAAATGCAAATTGAGTTGGCGTTTACAAATGTTTTCAGGTTGAAATTTTTTTTAAGTTCTTAGATTTTTTTTAAAAACACAAATATTATGTTGTTTTAAAGTTATGGATATTTTTAGCAAAAAGAAAGACTAAAATATCAGTGATGAGTAAATGAAGTCATTTAATACAAAATCAAAACAGCAAAAAATAATATATAATAGTACTGTATATATTGACATTTTCTGTATTGATTTTGTATTAAATTACTATATACACACACACACACATATATATACATATATATATATATATACATATATACATATATATATATATATACATATATATATATATATATATATATATATATATATATATATATATATATATATATATATATATGCAGAATTCATCTGAATCAGTGCCTAAATCAATACAGCAGAAACAATCAAATAAAATTATATATATATATTGATATTGTATTAAATGAATATACATATAAATAAACTTTGCAGAATGGATCTGGCTCAGTAACTCAGCTCAAAACTCAGCATAAGCGCTAAGCAGGTAAGAAAAAAAAAAGTGACCCCAAACATTTGTTGTTGACTGTCAGATAATATTAATCCTCTTACAGTTGTGCACACTAGGAAACAACGATTTAATAACCCTCAAATAAGATTATTCGCAAACATAATGAAGAGCGCCTGCTGTCACATTAGCATCTGTTTGCGCTGATCTATTAGCAGACGCCAGAGGGACTGCCACTGATCTGTTGGTTTACCACTCAAATGAGACGTTAATTATGCTCTGATTAACTCGAACCAGCATCACTTCTCACTTTTGGTGGCTGACAATCCGATTTAAAGTTAGAGAAGTTGGTGAACTAGGAAAAAGTGGCATCTGGAGTGCTGGAATAATAATCAGGAGGACCAGAAATAAGATGGAGATTGTAATACACTGTTAAATCCTCACCAGTTTTGAGGTTCGGAGAAGAAAATCATGTTAAGATAATGAAACTTCCTTTAAGAAACAAGTCAATTATATCAGAAATTGTCAAAAATCAGTGATGTGACGTTTAGCATTTCTTTTGTGTTCTTGTATTTTGCATAAACCTTACTACTTACCAACCACTGTGAAGGAAAATGAATGAATGAAAGAACATTTGTGGCTCAAACAAGTTTTTCAAAATCGCCCTAAGACAAAAAGGGGTGGTGTTCAACTTCAATGAAAGTTGATGATCTACTTTAAATGTTGACTATGGTATCCACTCACACAAACACAGTGTACCTGTTGAGCTTGTGTCTGGACCTCATCCAGCGAGGGCAGATCTGCCAGATATTTCTCCAGCGTCTCAATGCGCTGCTGCTTCTCTTTATTCTGCTCCTGTTCACGCTGACATTTCTTCTTCAGACTGCTGATGTAGCGGTCACGTGTTTTCATCTACACAAACACAACAGCAACAGACAAAACAGGAGCAAAAATGTATTAGTGTAAACGGGGCCTCAATGGACCTACATGTAGTTCCAGGATCGATTCCAGGACAAGAATCGATTCAAACATTTGAATTAAGATATTTAATATTAAGATATCTTAATATCTTATTATAATCTATTTTATGATTATTTTTGAAACGTTGTTTGGGCTCAATTGGGGTGTTTTTTCTTTGTTAATGAACTGCTACACATCTTTCCATGAACCTTTTCAATAATAAATTGATGTTTAACTTGCTGTCTCTAAGATTGTAATTTTCTAAATCATCTAAACTAGACAATTAAGATATGCTGTTAAAAAGTGTAGGCTGATAACTATTTTATTTAGACTGCAGATGCTTTAAACTGCTGAATTTGTCTGACCAGAGGAGAACTGCACAATGTAAAGCTGCAATTGACACAGTAGCATTAAAGCACAATATGATACAGCATGTTTAATCCTTGTAAATAGAGTCAATTCCACCGACTCCAAAATTTCCCAAATCGGAGTTGACTCCAAAAACCGTAGAACGAACACCCCTGGTTCAAATATTTTAACGGATCCGCAGCTCAAATCAGATGCAAATGTTCCGCATACGGAGATGATTGGAACTCCACACCACTCCTAAACTACTCTCCATTGGAAATTAATGATTTCCGGTATGTCGCTTGTCATGTGTAGCGAAAAAGCCGGCTTAAGAGACATTTACACCCATTGATTTGTCCTCCTCACCTTCTCCTCCAGTTTCTTGATGTCTTCTGTGTATTTCTGTGTGTTTTGTTTGAGAAATTCACTGAGGTGAATGACCTCCAGCTCTGATGCGGCTAATTTTCGCCCCAGCTCTCCATTTTCACAGCACAGGGGACTCACTCGATCCGGCAGATGAGACTTCGGGCTCTGGCCACACACTGGACTGTCATATGGAGAGTCCTGAAACATGTGAAAAATGCAGGTAAGTGAGCTTTTGAATGACATTACAAACACAATTCTCCCTCATTTCATTCAATATTAGCAGGGATGGAAAAAGACTTGCTACTCGCATACAGAAACTGAGTGAAAATCTTCGTAAATTAAAAAGCGTACAAGTACTTTTGTAAAAAATTAGGGATGCACCGATACCATTTTTTTGAAACCGATCCGATCTCGATACTAAAATTCTGAGTATCGACCGATACCGATCCGATCCCGATATTGTGCTGTTTTTTATTATTATTTTTTTATTAACATAATATGGTTTCTATAGTTCTGCTGATTAACTCAAATAATATATCTTCTTCAGTAAAAATAACAGACCTATAGGGCTACTGTAGATGACAGATGGCACAATTTAACTAAATATGATGCTTGCTATAAACTATGGACTACATTATTTGAGCATTCATTATGACGTTGATCTGATGTGGTCCAGCCTATGTTTCCTTTTTAATATTCAGATTTTTCTTTGAGATCTGTAGGCTACCACTATTGACCCTAATCATTGGTAAAACAATCGGCCTTTTAGCAAAGCCTGATATTTTCCTGCAGGTTTGAAGCAGACTAAACTAAACCGTCTGAGGCCAGTTTTACTTAATAAACATTCCCTCGCCTAAACTCGCCGCGTGAGATGGAGAAACTGAAAGCATGTCAGTACAATAATATTTTGTCTGAAAATTTATCTTTTTTAAACAAATTTCGTTTGGTATAATTTGTTGGTTTTGTTTAATGTAGTTTTGTTGGTCAGTTATCTAGGCTACAAAATAAACAAGAATATTTGATGTGAAGTTCAAAACAAGGTCCACTTATATGCTTTAGTGCACAATCTGACAAACTGGTCTGTAAAATAAAATGTTAATATATATATATATATATAAAATTACAGCGAAATATTCACAGTTTCAGAGTAGCCTATATTAGGCTAAATACTTTTCTGTTAATGACAATTCATATGCCCCCCGGGCCATCATTTTCACTTTTAATAATTTAATCAACTAAACCACAATGAGCCAGGCTTTACAAACTTTTCGCGGCACAAACATAAGAAGGAGCAAACATTCGCGGAAGGAACATAATAACATAAACTTAGCCTATTATAAGAATAATCTTACGGAGCGGCGCATGTTGCGTCTACGCAGCCGGTGCCTGAATGAAGCGCGTGCATCACTGAGACACAGCGCGCAGCCCTCCGGTATACGGACACTTCCAAAACATCAGCACAAAGAGGAGAAATCAGTGCGTTGAGGATGTCCAATGATAATTGAGCCTTTTCTAATTTAAAGTTTCAGGTAGGCCTACTTTGTGTGTGAAGCGGAGATAATAGGCTGGCTAACCCTACTCCAGTGTTGTGAATGCGATCTGCTGATCTAACAGACACTGCGCGTGATTTAGAAACAGCAATGATCTCCATGTTTCAGGTCAAAAGGAACCCATTTAATGCTAAACTAAATGCATTTCCACACTGATTATTTAAACTAACAAGAACAAATAGTCTTGGAGAAAGTTTTTCGAGCTGTCATGAACGCCACACGCAGTTTGAATTGTGAATGAATGGAGAATGATTGACAGGCGCAGTGGCGGGAAGCGCTGAAGTGAACATGAATTTAACCACGTGAATATTCATCTGTACTTCACATTAAACTATAGAACGGCTTCAAAACATTTATGATATAGTAGGTCTGCTTGTCAACTTTCTAGTGCTTTATAATAGGCTTCCTTCGTGGCTTTTGTTGGCTTATAAATTACACAAAATACAGCGCACGCGCAAGATCGGATTTGGATCGGTACCAGCAGGCCGATACCCGATCCAGCAAAAATATGCGATATCGAACAGATATCCGATCCAAGTATCGGGATCGGTGCATCCCTAATAAACACAAGGAAATTCTGTTTCATCATACTGAGCGATTTATATAGCAGTATCTGAACATTTAATTTGACATTAAATCGACATTTATTGAAATATATATTAAAGTATTTAAATAAAATACATATAGCGTAACCAGGGCTTGACATTAACACCCGCTAAATGCAGGTAGATTTCAGCTGTGGCGGGTTAGACAGTCACTCCCACTAGCCACTGTGGCTGGTTGAAGTCAACTTTTAAATTTTCTTAAAAAGCAGAGTTTAGGGCCAGCGTGAGAGATGACAAAATAACTGTTCTTATGAGCAAAAGACAGCAGGTAGGGTCATGGCTACACACCAAATGAGAGGATGATCATGCGCGCAGTGAGACGCAGGTGATCCTCACTCATTGACATCACATCAGCTGTGCGCGTGAGTGTTTAAAAGTTTCAAAAAGAAACGGTTCCTTGTGTGAAGCATCTGTGTCGGGAAACGCAACTGGTGCGATCAGTTCTCTTTGAAATAGACCGGACAAAATGCGACACTCGTGCACCCACAATCCTGCTGCTTTCAGATTTTGAAAGGTCTTTTTTTAAAGCAGCAGTGGTTGCTTTCGCTTTAACCATTCTTTGAACAGATTATTAATGGGCCTAACATTAACTGTGTGCACTTGATCATCCTTTCATTATCACACACGGTATGCTTTTTACCTGCTTTCTTTTGCTTACAGTTATTTTGGGCTAAGTATTATTTTTTTTTTTTGGTGTGGCTAGAGAAAAATGTGTAAATCTTTAGTGTTGAGCCTTGAAAAGTCATGTGAAATAAAAACTAATTGCACAATATTAAAACAGTCTTGGCTTAAATATCATTTTGCATGACCCTAATAGCCACTACAAGAACAACAATGGATTATTTACCTCAGATAAAAAAAAATTAAAAACAAAATAAAAATATTGCACTTTACAGTGTTTACAATAAATATTGCACTTTACATTAATGTCTAACAAGAGCCAAGTATAAACAATAGTTGTGCAGCATTTATTAATCATAGTTCAGCATTTACTAATGCATTATTAAAATCCAAAGTCAAACCGTGAGTCATAATAATAATTCCTTACATTTAAATAGCGCTTTTTTAGACACTCAAAGCACTTTACACATTGGGGAGAATCTCCTCATCCACCACCAGTGTGCAGCATCCACCTGGATGACGTGACGGCAGCCATATTGCGCCAGATGACACACCAGCTGATTGGTGGAGAGGAGACAGAGTGATGAAGCCAATTATGATATGGGGATGGTGAGGAGGCCATAACAGCGGCCAGTGGGCAGATTTGGCCAGGATGCCGGGGTTAAACTACTACACTTTTTCAAAGGACATCCTGGGATTTTTAACGACAGACCTCAGTTTAACGTGTCATACGAAAGACAATATATTGTTGGATCTAAACAAAGAACAACATAAAAATGACACAGAAGAGTGTATTTTAAATAATGTTGGTGAAAATCTTCAGTTGCCATTGTTTCTTCCTCTATTATCTGTTCATACAATGAAACCGGCAACCAGTAATTATCCAAATATCTTTCATAGTACAAAGAAATAACCAGAGCGAGTAAATAATGGCAGAAGTTTCATTTCATTTACCTTCAGTTTAATTTAAGCAGCCTCTACTACTTCAGTACAGTAAGCATTGAGCAGTATATCTGGACACAAGACAAACCTTTGCTTTGAGCAGATACGAGTCCTCATAGCGCCCTCTCTGGTTCTGGAGGACTTGTTGTGCCCTTATCTCGTTTTCCCTGATTCTTGCATGAAGCTGAAGGATCTGCTGCTTTTGCCTAGGATTTGCAGAGCAGAAACACACTCAATATTCACTTTGATTTTATTGGTGTTCACAGTCTGCTGCTTCAAAGCCTTTCCATGCAGAGCAGGCGTTTTAATAACAAGCAGACTGGAAAAAATGGCTTTTGAGAGCAAGGGACATGTTTTCTGAAGGCAGCCGCTGACTGTCCTCGTGTTTTCACACTTGTAATGACACTTGAAAGTGCGCTTGTTGCATTTGATTTGGACATTTGCAGCCTTTGAGGCAGAATAGGAGAGCGTGTGGTTAAACATCGCTGGATCAAGTTCAGCATACTAAACACAGCAGCACGATAGGAGAATTGATCACAGCGACATCTTGTGGTAGGTCATGGGATTGATCTGTTAAATGTGCTGCATGCAATTGTATTCTTTTCTTATTTGTACACATGTAAAGTTATGTGAATTTTATGATGTTTTATTACGTACACAATATAACATTACATACATTATATACAATGTATAATATGTAAATGTCATAATTTACACAATTTTACATATTAAAATATATATGCATTGTGGTTAAATTGGCATAAACATTGTATAAAATGTATGCACGTAATATATTGTGTACGTAATAAATTATTTAATGTATAATATGTAACTAGGCAGGTTAGGGTAATTAGGCAAGTTATTGTATAATGACGGTTTGTTCTGTAGACTATCTGAAAAATATATTGCTTTAAGGGGCTAATAATTTTGACCTTAAAATGGTTTTTAAAAAAGTAAAAACTGCTTTCATTCTAGCCGAAATAAAACAAATAAGACTTTGTTTAGAAGAAAAAATATTATCAGACATACTGTGAAAAGTTATTTGCTCTGTTAAACATCATTTGGGAAATATTTAAAAAAGTTCTACTCTTATTTTTTGTGCGCGCCTTGATAATGACTGTAAAACGGTGTTTGCTAACTCACCGGTCAATCTCCAGTTCTCTCTGTCTCAGGAGTCCCTCTTTAATCTTGACCAGAGTGTTGACCGGCAGTGAAGCTCCACTCAGCATCTGCAAAAACACAATCATTACAGCATTAGACTCCTCATCTGAGGGCCAGCCTGCTCTTACTGTAAACAGCATAATCTGCCATAAGATTGATGAAGAACTCACTGATGATGTCACTTCACAAAAAAAAATAATAATAATTATTATGCTCAGTTTCTTTTGGTAAAAATACAACCTTTTTTTTTTTTTTTTTTTTTTTACAATCAATACTTTTAAAGTTAAATTTCACAAATAAAATATGAAAAATATAATTAGAAAAATATTTTAAATACATATCTTTTATAAAAAAATATTTAGAAACATTAAATGACTTTACTAATACTACTTCTAAATAACTTCACACAAATAAAGTTTCTAATCATTTATACTTTTAGAAATCTGTATTTTTTTTATTAAATGTTTTGTAAAGAATAATTTCAAATTTATTGAATGCAATGAATAATTTTTTGTGATTGTTTATTACAGAACAAAGCCAGCATACATAGCTAGCAACAACATACTGGCTATATACAAGCCAGGGTTTGCATTAAATGAAAATACACACAAATATAAATAAATAAATGACAATAGGCAGGAAAAGAAAAAACTCTGGGGTGAGAAGTGACCTTTATACACCTCTAGTATAATAATGTTGATCTTTCAGTACACTTTAGTTTATCTAGTTATTATATAAGGAATCTTCTCAAATTCAGACCATGCTTTGATTGCTTGGGGTTTAGCTCTGTTAATTCTTGCTGTAGAATGTTCTAATAGCACAATATTTTATTTAGTTCTATGAGCCACATTTTGTCTGCTGGGAATGCGGGTTCATGCCATATTTTAAATATAACCTTCTTGGCTGCAGTTAGAGCAGTATGAAATATCCTTCGTTGGAAAATGTTTAAGTTAAGATCATAATCAATGAATACTTTAATAAATTTAAAAAATTGACTTTTTCAAATGAACTATTTTACAATATAATCATTTTGGCGACCCCTGATAAATAAGGGACTAAACCAATCGAAAATTAATAAATGAAATTAATAATTTCAAATTAATTAAAACAATTTCAAATGATAAATTGAATCCAATCAATAGTTTCATATTTTTTAAATAAATAGTTTTCACATTTTATGTAAAAAATAATATAATTTAACATAATTAGAAATAATAATTTAATATAACCAAATATATTGAGGTTTTGTAGTTATTTTGTTGCTTATTGTTAATACTTTTAAAGTTAATTAACATGGATATAGTAAATATGAACAACAAATTGATCTATAATGATATCAACAACTCAAACAAAATATTTTTAAATATTTATTTTAGGAAAATAAGTTGGCGGTTCATTCCGCTGTGGCGACCCCTGATTAATAAAGGGACTAAGCCGAAAAGAAAATGAATGAATGCTGACTTCCAAATAAATTAAATGTTTGTCTTTTCTACTAATATTACATTTGAATAGTTTAAAACAATAAAAATGACCAATGATTTGAGTTTATAAATGAATATTTTTAATTAAATGTTTTATAAAGAATAATTCCAAATTAATAAACTCATTTGCAATGAATAACTTGAATTACTCCATTAAAAAAAGAAAGATCTAATGAACTATTTTACAATGAATCTACTTCAAAAATGAATTGACTTTGATCATAAGATGCCCTCAGAGTCACTGCATATTCATAGTTAGTGAATCTCTGGAAAAAGAACAACTGTCGAGCCTCAGAACATCTCTCTAACTCCAGCACTTGTGGACTGAATGTTGGTATGGTACATTTTATCCGTGCCGTCCACTGGACTACACATTCAACTGATGTGGTAGTGCAGGACTAACTATTACACAAGCACTTATCACACACGCATTAACCGCATTTACATCAACCATTTAAAATAGTCCGTATCATTTCCCCTGACCCGACTCCTCAGGCTTGACCAGCGGCCAGCCTCACAAAATGCCAACCCTATAAAAGCGGCACAATATCAGTGGCACTGGAGCGCCTGCAAACATGCCTTTATTTGCCTCGGGAGAGATTTTCGTCCCAGCACAAACTGCGTGGTGATAAGAAGCAGGTGCCACTTTCACTGCCAGGCCTCCCTCACCGCTTCACATAGCCCAGGATATTTATAACGGTCAGCGTGTGGCCAACACAACAAACTGGCTCCAGTCACCACAGTGTGTGTGTGTGTGTGTGTGTGTGTGTGTGTGTGTGTGTGTGTGTGTGTGTGTGTGTGTGTGTGTGTGTGTGTGTGTGTGTGTGTGTGTGTGTGTGTGTGTGTGTGTGTGTGTGTGTGGTAAAACTGGCACTATGCAGGAGGAGTTCATAACCAGGCAGGAGAAACAAACACAGGCTGAAAAGCAGATCAATACACTCACTCTCACAGGATTAGTTCAACTTAAATAAAAATAACTCAGTGAATATAAAGTAAAGGCACCATAAAATGTATTGTAAGACTGGTCAATGCAACTTGCACACTAGAGGTCTGCAATATTCAGTATCTAGGAGGCGGTATGGCCAAAATTCTATTTCACTGTGTGAAGTCATTTTATTTCAACGTATAGTAATGCTATATTTCACAATATAGTCATTTAAACAGGTAGGTATTCAACAAAAACAGGTTATAATAATAAGTATTGAACACATCACAATTTTTCACAGAAAACATATTTCTAAAGGTGATGTTCATTTGAAATTTTCACCAGATGTCGATAACAACCACAGAAATCCATATATTAAAAGAAAACAAATCTAATTGGTTTGCAAATTAAGTTACTGTATGTGTAATAAAATGAAATGACGCAGGGAAAAAGTATTGAACACATGAAGACAGGAAGGTGTAGAAAAGCAGTGAAGGCCCAGACAGCAGCTGAAATCTCTCAGTAGTTCTTCAGCAATTCTCTGCCCTTCCTCATTGTAAATGAATATTAGCTGCTTTAGTCCAACATCTACATTAGCAGGATGATGAAGATGAAACCATGGTGGACATTTCAGCAAGACAATAATCCAAAACACTTGGATTATTACACAGCCAAGAAAACTCTCAAATGCTTTCAGAGAAAGAAAATCAAGCTGCAGAATGGCCCAGCCATTTACCTGACTCGAATCCATAGAAAATACAAATTAAAGCTCAGATTTGATAGACGAGACCTACAGAACCATCAAGATTTTCACACTCTGTTGAAGTCTGTGAAAAACTCACACCTGAGCAATTCATGTGACTTCATTCTGCATATGAGGCGTCTTTAAGCTGCCGTCACCAAAAAAAGCCTTTTATATAAAGTATTAAATAAATTTCAGTAGTTCAGTGTTTTCTCCTTGTGTCATTTCATAGTCATTACACTTAAATACATTTTCAGATTTTTTTGTTTTGTTATATTTTTAAGTTTGTATTGTTTAGGTTTTGTCTTTTATTTTTTAACCTGTTAAGTCTTTTTTTATTAACATTTTTTTTAATTGACAGACATCGGCAGCATTTTTAATGGTTTTCACCTAAATTTGACAACCTGCTGAATATTTTCTGCTAGGAATATATATACACAATATAATATACCATATTATATATGTAAATAAAAAAGACTGCTTCGTTTTTCATGTTTTATCTACACTTAAATGCAGACAGATTTAAACAAAAATGCAACAATCTTGACAAAAAAACTGAAAAATGTTTTTTTAAAAAGTGCATTTTCAAGATAAGAGAATGATAAGTAGAGCGAGATATATTTTCTACTGGTAAACGTGTGTTTTATGCTGAATTCGAAAGAGAAAGAATGCTGTCTGATGACTCCCATGAGCATAAGAGACTGCATCCATACATCTCTGCAATAACGCAAATACCTTATTAATAAAGTCATCTGAAATGGCAAAGAAAGTGCTCTTGCAGGACTCCCAGAGTTCATCAAGAGTCTTTGAATTTTCCTTCATCTTACCCGACACGCTCAATTATGTTCATGTCTGGTGACTGGGCTGGCCAATCCTGGAGCACCTTGACCTTCTTTGCTTTCAGGAACTTTGATGTGGAGGCTGAAGTATGAGAAGGAGCGCTATCCTGCTGAAGAATTTGCCCTCTCCTGTGGTTTGTAATGTAATGGGCAGCACAAATGTCTTGATACCTCAGGCTGTTGATGTTGCCATCCATTCTGCAGATCTCTCGCACGCCCCCATACTGAATGTAACCCCAAACCATGATTTTTCCTTCACCATACTTGACTGATTTCTGTGAGAATCTTGGGTCTGTGCGGGTTCGGATAGGTCTTCTGCAGTATTTGTGATGATTGGGATGCAGTTCAACAGATGATTCAACTGAAAAATCCACCTTCTGACACTTTTCCTAAATGATCAACTAGAAGTCAAGTTATTATTTGTTGCTCTTACAACTGAGATCGACGACAAGACTTGTGTGTGTGTGTGTGTGTGTATACATACTTTGCCATGATGACAGTGCAGAATATTTTACTAGATATTTTTTAGATTAGATTAAGATTAAGATTGTCTTTAGATCAAGACACTTCTATACAGCTTAAAGTGCCATTTAAAGGCTTAATTAGGTTAACTAGGCAGGTTTTGTTAATTAGGCAAGTTATTGTATAACGATGGTTTGTTCTGTAGACTATTGAAAAAATATATAGCTTAAAGGGGCTAATAATTTTGACCCTAAAATAGTGTTAAAAAAAATTAAAAAACGCTTTTATTCTAGCCGAAATAAAACATAAAAGACTTTCTCCAGAAGAAAAAATATTATCAGACATACTGTGAAAATGTCTTTGCTCTGTTAAACATCATTTAAAAAAAAAAAAAAAAAAACATCAAAGGGGGGCTAATAATTCTGATTTCAACTGTACGTATATATATATATATATATATATATATATATATATATATATATATATATATATATATATATATATATATATATATATATATATATATATAATGAAAGCACACATTTTAGCTTATAATGTCTCATTTTTCATCATCATAAATAAAATAAAAAAAAGACATATGACAGCTGAGTGAAAATAAAAACCAAGATAATAAGCCAAACTCTGACCAACTCTGAGAGTTTACACTCACGTGACTTGTTTTACTATTTTGGTACGTTTAGAAACTTTGCAGAATAAAAGTGAACCGCACCGAGAACAAAAAGCAACATTGTAACAATTTTAATCCCTGTTTGGAACAAAACAATCGATCTGTAGGTGTGAAAACAATCGATTTATAGCTGTGAAAGCACCCTTAATTAACAACTGACTTCCTTGAAGCAACTGCAACAGATGGAAGAAAACCAACTGAGCGTCTGTGTGTTGAAGATTGGAGAGCATGTAGGTCAGGACATTGCTGTCATTCTCCACCGGCTTGTCTCTTTGGGTGCTGTTGTCACCACATGCCAGAAGGATCATGCCATTCCTATCAAGACCAAGACCTTTGCACTTACATAAGATACTATGACGACCCTGTAAATCTGTCATAAATGCAGGTCTGGGATGATTCGCAAAATCTAAATCTCTCTCGTTGTTATGATAAATGTTAGCTAAAAATACAAGTATCGCAGCACATAATTCCCCAATAAAGAACACAGCGCCTGTCCTCTTGGCAAGAAGGGATCTGGTGGGAATAAATGTGTGTGTTTACCAAACGCGATGGCATTATATACACTGGAAAGTTTATGGGTGAGGAGTTTGTCTAAACTTGTTCCTCCAGCTGCTCTTCAGAGTTGAGTTTGTGTTTCTCTAAACTCAAGAGACTCTAAAAACTCACAAACCTCAGGAGACTAAAAGACAGAACGTGCAAAATGTGGTGTTGTTGATTCATTTGAACTCCCGTAGGTCCTCGTTCCCCCAGAGTTAACAACTTTAAACAGGTCTTCATCTGACAATGGAGAAGCCTCCTCTGCAGATTCTATTATTAGCTACTACGCATTTAAGCACCCTATAAAATCACTTGACACGCTATTGAAGCAGGACGTGTGGGTGGGACATGAGGATTTAATTACTTTTGCACATACAGTGAAGCTTTATACACTGGATTTATGGTAATGTTTTGATAGAAATGAAAATATATAATAATTATAATACAATAACAACTGTAACAGATCAGAGGGAAGACAAAGATGGATTAACAGAAAGAATGGATTTTGAATGATAACTTGAGCAAACAGTAAAGGAGGTTGCTCAGAACAAAAACATAACCAATACCTAACAAAACAAACTACAAAAGAAAACCAAACAAACAGAACTTAAATTCGGGTGGTAACTAAAAACAAGACGATGACGATGGTTGCAAACACAGTTCAGGAACTAAAGGACAAGATCACAGGCAGGAAAACAGGCAGACTGGTAAACAGCCAAACAGGATACAACGACTGGTAAGGGAGTCTGAGCTGGGAGAGAAATCAGACAGTGACTACGTTTACATGGACACCAATAATTTGATTTTAATGCGATTAAGACAATACTCTGATTAAGAGTCTACCAAAACAGCGATTTTTGATTTATTTAATCTGATTAAGGTCATAATCCAACTAAAGAGAAATGGAATTAAGACATGTGGAGTATGCCGATTTAATCGCATTATTGAAGTGCAGTACAGACATGTAAACACCTTAATCAAACTATTGCCGTCATGTAGGACTTTAAGCCGCTTTTTGCAACAGGGTAGTCCACAAACACACACACACGCACGGCTGATTGACACTCTTTGCACCTACCGAGTCAGTGCAGACCACAGACACCTGCATCGTGAAATACTGCGGAGGTTTTTTTTTCTTCCATTCAGCATGTGGTATGAACTTCCATTAAAACAACACTTCCAGCAGTTCATAGTTACATCCAATATCTCGTTTGTCACGGTGGGCATGTATGAAATGTTCGTATATGAAAGGGAAAGTGCCAAACTGCAGTTAAAGTCGACAAATTAAAAATGAAACACCCGAAATTGCATGAAACTCCGGAGGAAATACGGATAGCGCTATGACGCAATGACGTTAATTGAATTATGCGCTATAACATGTAAAACGCGATCATGAAAGTAACACTCAAAAAGCAGCTCATGTAAACACCTTAGTCTTATTATTCTCTTAATTAGATTAAAGCAAATAATTCGATTACTGATGTCCATGTAAACGTAGTCTGTGACTGGTTGAATGTCCCAGGATTATATAGCAGGAGCGGGGTGATGAGCGGCAGGTGAAGGTGATTAGAATTCTGGTGATTGGGGCCGCGCAGGTGCAGTGAATGAATCTGACGGCCCGGATGGATTCCAGACAATAAGTTTTCATTAGTTAATAATAATTAACATATTTACTAACGTGAAAAAACAACAAACTACACATTACAGCTTTTATTAATAGATGATAATGTTAGTTAAAGAAAAATAAACCATTAACTAAAGTACGACTTTGGATTTTGATGCATTAGTAAATGTTGATTATGATTAATAAATGCTTTTTTTTTCATGTTAGTAAATACATTGTCATTAATGAAACCTTATTGTATGGTGTGAACTATAATATATTATAACATAACATAATATACTATAATATAATATAATATAATTTAATATAATATAAAATAAATCATTCATTAATTTTTCTTCGGCTTAGTTCTTTATTTATTAGAGGCAAACTCCACACAGAAATGTCAACTGGTCCAGGCGGGACTTGAACCAGCGACCTTGCTGTGACATTGCTAGCCACTGAGCCACCGTGCCCCCTATAATAAATTATAATATACTATAATATAATACTAAAAGTTCTAGTGAAAAATCAGTAAAGTACCAATATATGTACGTTTCGTAATGCCTATGAGAAACAAAGCAAACCAGACATGGACGCATCATAGCCTAGCCTGGTGGTCATTAAAAAGCATGATCCTTCCACAGAGCAGCGAGGCCTTTGGTGAAGCTCAAAAAGTCAGATCCACCCTCTCAAACGGTCCAAAGAGCAGCGGGAAGGTCTGATGGCTTTCGGCTACAGCGCTTGAACAGTTTCACTGGGTCACATTGCAGAGCTAATCTGCTGCCAATTCCCTGAACTCTATCACTGTCTGTCACTGCGCTCTCTCCTGAGCCTTCAGACAGACGTCCATCAACTGCTCGGCATGCTGGGACAACACAAGGGAGACACACAGGCTCCTTCAGAGGTGACGGTACTCAGAATTCACAAATAAAGCTGAGAGATTTAATCTACACTTTTAAATGTATGAATGTCACTGGACTGGCAACACTGCAGCAGAGTAAGGATCTGTCTTAGCATAGTGTCTTGATGTTTAGGAGAATTAGGACTGAAAGCTCATTCTGACTTTCCAAACATCTCATCATAATGAATCAAAAGAATAGTCTAGTCTTTGCTGAAGAATCAAAAAGACTGGATTAACATTTGCCGAAGAATCAACGGCCTAAAGTAACCTTTGCTAAGGAGAATGATGTGAGTACAGAGAACTGATCCAAAGTTCACTATTGAAAAGCTCATTTGAATTTATTTGGGTCTGATGAGAAACTTTATGTTCATTGTCATACAGGGGAAAGGCTGAAGCTAAAGTGTGTGTAGAAGTGAGTAAAGGTGGAGGTGAAGAGTAATGGTTGTATGGGGTTTTCTATAGAAGGAGTTTAGTCTCTTATACAGCAGAGGCGATACAAATGTTTATCAGAAGCCCCTTTAGCAACATGATGTACCTTCCCTGTTCCTTCATCACACAGCAATTGTCATGCAAAGCAATGAGCCTCTGTCATACAGAAAATGGGTAAAGCAGTTCATTAAAGCTGAAAATAATTAAACAATGAAATGGCTGCCCAGAGTCCTGACCTGAACTTGATTAATAATATCTAGTAAATCATTGTCCTGTGAGAAACTAATGATGTCCTGTGAGGGACTGTAACCTAAAGAAATTGATTACAATCTTGCATTTTGACAAGTTGCTGTTTAGACCCTGTGACAATAGTTTTTCTCATAAATAATAAAACAATAAAAAACTTTTGAAGCAACTCTCAGAACAGCTCTGCAGCACTACTTTTGATATTTTCATATAAAAGCTGACATTTTTGGATTTGACTGGATTTCACAACTTCCCAGTACGGGGTTGCAGCTGGAAGGGAATCCGCCGTGTAAAACATATGCTGGAATAGTTGGTGGTTCATTCCACTGTGGCGACCTCAAAATAGAGACTAAAAATGGATTTCCATGACTCCCTCCATGCTTTCTGCATCAGGGCTAACATCAATTATTTCAACCTTTAAAGGAACACTCCACTTTTTTGAAAATAGGCATTTTACAGCTTCACTTGAGCTTTAGCATTTTTGAATCCATTCAGCCAGCCTCCGGATCTGGTGGGAGCACTTTTAGCTTAGCTTAGCTTAGCATAGCATAAGTCATTGAATCGGATTAGACCATTAGCTTCTCAATCAAAAATGACCAGACTTTTGATAATTTTCCCATTTAAAGTTAGATACCTTTGTAGTTACACTGTGTACTAAGAATGGCAGAAAAATCAAATTTGCTATTTAGCACACACATATAACACACATCTGGCCATGGAACAGCTGAGAAATCAATTGTCCAATTACCTTTGGTCCCCTAACAAGTGGGAGGCACATATGCAAACTGTTGTAATTCCTACAGCGTTCACTTGATTTGGATGTAAATACCCTCAAATTATATCTGACAGTCTGCAGTTAAAGCACATCTTGTTCGTTTCATTTCAAATCCATTGTGTTGGAGTATAGAGCCAAAAATGTTAGAATTGTGTCGATGTCCTAATATTTATGGACCTGACTGTATTACATATTTTATACATCTAAAATGCTTTGGCAATACTGTACAAAATGTCATGCCAATAAAGCAACCTAAACTTGAATGAGAGATGGAGAGAAGGTGCACATGGCTCCTTAATAGCATAAAAGTATGAGAAATAGGGGATTTCTTTTTTAATTTAACCGTCTTTTGTTCACTTTAACCAATTGAAAAGAAACAGTTTATAACAGTTTACTAATAAATAAAAATCTAATTATTTTTTGTCTGTCGCATATAGTTAAAGGGCCACGAAACCCCCCTGTCTCAGCAGGGTGTTTTCACATCTCTAGTTTGGAAAAAGTCAGGAAAGTGGGCGTGTCCAGCTCTGTTTAGGTGGGAGTGCCGGGGGAGGGAAAGAGGGAAGGATTTGCAAATATGGGAGTTTTCGTTTGGGCACGCAGACGCAGGGGAGAAAGAGAGTGACTGTGTTTACATGGACATCAGTAATCGAATTATTTGCCAAATTATTAATTTGTCGACTGTAACTGCAGTTTGGCACTTTCACTTTTTATTCAGAATCATTTCCTGCATGTCGCCCGTGACAAAAGAGATATTGAAAGCGAGGAACTGCTGGAGAGTGGAGTTTTAATGGTATGTTTGATACCGCACGGCGAATGGGAGAAAAAAATCCTCCGCATTTCTCTGTAACTTAGATGCACTCGGTAGGTAACGTCAGAAAGCCGTGTGTGCACGACGGGAATAGTTTGATTGTTGTGTTAACATGTTTACACTCGGAGAGCAGCATTTACAGCAGATCTTTCAGTCTATAATATTGTACTATAATATTGCAGTGATATTAACATACTGTAAACTTAGTAACTAAATCATTTTGACTGAGGTATGTCTTTAAAAACTGAAAGAGTACTGCTGACCATACGAAGTAACTTTGCCATCTGAATGAACAAACAAAGGGCACTGCTCTCACACACACTTACCAAATCTGTAGACACAGGACAATCAAACTGGAACTGTCTTTTTTAAAAGGAGATGAGCGGCAAATCCGGATTTCATCATTTCTAGATGCGAAAAGCTCTCGGGTAAAAAATGTTCCTTACAAACGCATTCTGTCACGTGCACTGTAATCCACATACGAGTCCAGCTGCGCTCTCATATCAGGAAAATGAACCTTCGTTGCAGCACACTAATAAATGCAACACTGACGACCCGTGTCTCCAAATTCTCGTTCTTTCACTTGTTTTGGCAACACAATGTGGCGTCTCTCTGTCGTCTGAACACTGTAACAGGTAAAACTGTTTTCGTGACTATCATGCATATTAATGAAGTTGCACCACATACACAATAGAGAGCGCTGATTGATTTGAACAAAGTCTTTCTCATGAATTAATGCCTCACACTCAGAGACGTCACGATGTACTCGCAGGTACAGACAGCCACTCTCCACGCTGGATTTACACGCAAGTATCTCATGGCCGTGACGCAGCTTCAAAAATTCGTCTCAAACCGGAAGAACGAATTTGCTCAAAATAACGCAAAAACAACCAATTTTCACTTTTTAGTGCAATATATGTGTCCTAATAGTGTTTATAGCAGCGTGGGACACAGATATGACTGTCAACAGCTCAAAAAATGTATTTTGGTGTTTCGTAACCCTTTAACTATTTATATGATGTGGGTAAATGGTGTCTTTCAATCCGGCTACCACCACAAGTATATTTCAAACCTGTGGGAAGCACTGTGAAACTCAACTGTTTAACTCTATCACAGTTGTAAAATGAGCCTATTTAAATAAAAAATGGAGTGTTCCTTTAATCTTCAGCACAAATGTCAATGCAATAGATCTAGCAACAAAACAAAGTGCTATTTCCTTAAATGCAGCATGAGCGCACTCTTCAATAAACAACAGATGAGCTATTTAAAACATTTGTTTAGAAATTACCTCCAATTAAAATGGCTGTGCAATTAACTGACAGTTTATAAAGTAGCTTCCGAGAAAAGGTTGTTCATCAATTGTTTTCAGATGCCATGTGTGTGTGTGTGTGTGTAAAGTAGTGACATTCAGACATCTGAAGTGTCTCTCGAGTGTCCGGATGCCTTCAGGGGTCACTGTATACCCCTCTCTCTGTGTTTTGTGTGGCCTGTTGACAGCTGCTGGATCTGCTAAGCTCAACCATGAGGTGAGACATGGATGTATTGCACCTAACAAGTAAACTTTCCAGCCCTGGCCAGAGGGCACGGCTCAGGCCAGCGGACCATGTGTATGTATGAGCATGGCAACCGGGCATTTACACGCCATAAACACTGGGCAAACGAGGAACGGACGACCAAGGTCACCATAGAGGACTGACCTGCTCCATTATAATGAGCTCATCTAGAAAGAACAGCACGTCTGCTGAGCCAAACCGCACACTGCATGTGCTGATGCGCTGGGATTATGCAATTGAGAACAACACGTTAACAAGAGCACATTCAACAAGACGTAATATTTAAGTAGAATTATTTATTTACATTTATTTATTTAAATATTTTTTTCTCTACTCATTTGGACGGCATCTTTTACCAGTTCATAATATGTAAAGATTAAAAATGTTGTTTTACTGTATTTGAGCTTTGTTACTGGATTGTTACTGATTTTATTTTATTTTGTATATTAAAACCAATCATAGATATATACACTAGATATCGCATACGGACCCTGAGCATGTGTCAATACCGCTGCCACATTTGTACAGTGCTCCCAGGACAAATGTCATTCATTCACTAGTCAAGATTAAAGCCAATGTGAAGATGCTGGACTTTAGCTCTGTGTACAGGTGTAGTAACGAGCAAATAAAGAAAACAAAGCATAATGGCAGAACATGTCATAGGTAAGATTTCGTTTTTTACGTTTTAGTATGTTACAAACATTTGTGCTAAACAAGTAACACTATTGATGATGAGGCAAAGTAGCACCAACTCGCACTAAATACTAGGCTTTTGCTAGTTTTGTTGAATAAATTTAAATAAATAAATTTCAATTAAAAAAATATTTGCATACTGACCACCGGGAAAACCCCCAATCATAGATATATGTATATATGTGTATATATTTCTGGCTCCGGATGGACAGTCCTCTACTGCACCTTGGTCCCACATTCATTTCAAAGGAGCGCTACCCTGTATTAAAATGGCAGCTCTTTTGACGCATTCCTTCCAAACGACAACCAAAGCATATATAGTGTTGGGTCGATAGACGATGCATATAGACATCACGATGCTGAGCCGGCATCGTCGATCCTCCGCCCCGCCCCCGTCGCAAAACCGCTCGTGAAAAATACACATGTAGGCCCCGTTTACACTAAGGACGGACTCACACTATGCTATCCGAACCGTGCCCAGGCCCGTTTCCCGGATCGTTTGAGAAGTGTGAGTGCTCTGAACTGGGCTCAGGCACGGTTCACTTGGCCGGCCCTGGCCCGGTTAGAAGAGGTGGGCCAGAGCGCGGTACTTGGGCTCAGGCGCGGTACGCTTGCAGTGTGAGTGCAAGCATGCCCGAGCCCAAAACTGAAAGCGAGACGTGACTTTTAAGGGACTGTATCATATGGATTAATTAATCATTCGTGCTGTTCAATGAACGGAAACTCTCGTAGTTTATTAAAGACGCAAACCCCTCACTGCACGACAGCTGCACCTTTTTTACCAACCAAATTTGTGGAAGCCATTATACCGACACAGATCACTCTGCCTATTCATGCCAGAGTCCCGCGGAAAAAGTGATTGACAGGTGGTAATTTGTGTGTAACTTACTTTTATTTATTTATGATTTGGTTATTGGTAAAACAAATACCATGCGGGTCAGGTAGTTGAAATGGTAGGCTACAAATATTTAATTCGTTATGAATTAATTAATTATTCATGAATAATTCATTCACCCCTGCCTATGACGACGATGTCATCGTCCATCGCGATGTTTCACATTAGACATCGTAGGATGCCAAATTGGTCAACATCGCCCAACCCTAATAGCGTAGGCGACATCTAATGTAAATATCTATGAAAACCAATAAACAAAAAAGTCAGTTTTTTTAGTAAGTAATAAAAACAATAATAATATACATCTTTAAAATGATTAAAGCCATACATCAAATTAAATTAAACTAAACTGTTTCAGTTGTACCCAAGGGAACATTTTATTTAGACTTTAAAATAATGAAGCAACAAAAAGACATAAAATAGCAGCTGAGCGATAAAAACGGTATCTGTATTTATTGACTAAACCTTATTGTCAATAACGATAAATAAAAAGTTCGGTATGAAGCGCTATAGTTTTATTAAAATGTGGCTGCTGAGCGTGCGCCTTGGAAGGAATGCCAATAAGCTTAGGGTGTAAATTTGTCAATTCCAATGGAGGCGACCGACTTGGCAGCACTGCACATGGCAGACAGGAGGCATGCACATCTTCCAGGTGGACCGAGTTGAAAAACAACTGAACTTTCCAGTTTGCTGCATGCGCACCGCGATTCACGCAAGTAGAACTAACCAATCTGCTTCACACTTTGTATGGCACATACATAAATTCAGTATTAACGGTAGACTAATTATCTCAGATTAACACAGCGCACCCAAACTCTGCAGTGCTTTTTACTTTTCTTCATAAACTTGTATAGAAGCTGAAGCAATGGTTTGTCCATTTGTCATCCTCAGAAAAAATGGTTGATGGTCACCTATACGAGAGACGCCAGAGAACCCTGAGCACAGAGCACAAAGCGCATTGAAAGATGGTGAAGGAAACCACGTGCTCGCGCTTTTCACGTGTGAATTTTGGGTTGCATTATCGCCATTTCAGGCCAGATTAACAACACACGTGAAAATGAGTGCCGTGACTAGCAGCAGTGAGGAGATTGTAAATAAAAAAAAAGATGTAAGGATGTCACCAGAGTGACGTTTTGGTTTCTTTTCTTGTACATCCCAGGCACTAGCTCCCATCTGAAAGATTCTTTTAGCATAGGGGGTAATGTAGTCATTTAACTTAACAATTTGAAATGTTGCAACATGTAGCCTATTTGAATAATGATGGTTAGTTCCTTTACTTGAAAGCTCAGATTTGATTATCATAATTTGTGTTGTTTACAGAGTTTGAGGTTTACTGTATCATTATTATTCACACCTTAAACTTTGCTTTGATTGTTCAGCGTTTACACTTTACCATTAGACATTCCTTTTTAACATTTTATTTATCAAGTTTAAGAGTCTCTTTAACACATATATGTATTTTATTATAAAGAGACGAGATATTTTGTTAAAATATTTTTGTTTTTTACTATTAAAACTATTTGCCTTAGTAATGTTGATAAATTAAAATAAAGTGGTTAAGTAAAAAAATCATAATATTCCTAAATGTATTGTTAAAAATATTTAATAATTATCGATATCGAATAATATGAAACATGACATCGAGATATTTTTTTGCGATATCGCTCAGCCCTAATAGCAGCATTTTTTATTATATAATTTTATTTTGTAATTTCATTTAATGTTATTTATTTATAATAAAAATTTCAGCTGGTAGCCAAGGGATTATTTATTTATAAATATTTAATATTCACAATATAAATACTACACAATATAAGTATTTAAATATTTAATAATAATATTAAAAGTTTTCAACTAACAAAGCAATACAATTATTTATTTTTAACTAAAATAAAAACTAAAAATACTAAAATATAATACAAAACAAAAAAAATAAAATAAACAAAAAACACAATAAATAAATAAATGTTCAATATTCATTATAGTAAAATATATTATAATATAAATATTAATATAGTAAAATATATTATAATATAAATATTAATATAATATAATATCGTATAATATAATATTACTATTAATATAATCTAATATCATATAATATAATATAAATATTAATATAATCTAATATCGTATAATATAATATAAAAAATAATATAATCTAATTTCGTATAATATAATATAAATATTAATATAATATAATATCGTATAATATAAATATTAATATAATATCGTATAATATAATATTGTATAATAATATATAATATAATATTAATATAATATAATATAATATAATATAATATAATATAATATAATAAAATATAATATAATATAATATAATATAATATAATAAATCAACAATTTCTAGAGAGACAGAGCTATATTATATCTTTTAGAGTCAAATATTTGGTCTTTTTGTCAGGTTGTTCGTTTAGTAGTTTAGTAACACCGGTGAGATGATCTGAACTCTTATTGACGAAGAAAAAGGATTATTTTTGGTTTTGAAGTGCTAAATAAAGATTATTGAAGTTGACTTTAAAATAAAATATAGATTCAGTCCTTCTATATCAAATGTTTATGCTTGATTTCATGTGTTACTAGTCATTTCTTTCAAATTAATTGTGAAATTTACCAATTATTTCAGTCTCTATTTTTGTATTTGGATCAATCCTGCTTTTTCAAGAACAGCTTTGATTTTCATTAGCAAAACTTCTTAAAGTCTTTCTAATGAATTTTCTACGCTTGCTTGTTTTTATTTGTAACGACCCAACCCTCAAACTCTGGCGTGATTCCAGTGGTCATTTTGACTTTATAAAGTGAGACTGCGCTGAAACTAAGTGAATGCCACTGCAGTGCCCTCTTCATTCCTCCCTCATATGAGCTTCTGTGTCTCCAGCTAAACACAGCTCCTAATAAGGAAGAAAACTTCACCATGTTCATCTCAAAACTGAGTACAAACAACGGAGGAGAAGAGGGAAAACCCAGATCTGCTCAATATCTGCATTCAAATCAATGCACACATTCAACCAGAGCTAAACAGTTCATTACATTAAACAAATGCAAAGGCCCATTATGCTACTACCGGATGCTAAAAATCAAACCTTAAAATGTGTAGGTAGGCCAGTCAAAACTATAAAGTTTCCTCAATCCTTTACCTAGAAAATGATGTTTGTTTAAACGACTTATTTAAAAAGAGCTGAAACACAATGCTTTAGTTTTTTTGTAAGGGTAAAACTTATTAGTTTTTACAAATTTAAGTAGATTGAACATAAAACAATTATGTTGTTCTTTCTTTATAGTCTAGCTCTTTCATGTTGTCTCAACACAAATCGATTGTGTGGAACCCAGCATTTTTAGAAAGTGTTTACTGTTTATTTTAGATATCAATTGCTTTTATTTCATTTTGGATTGTGGTTCTTGATGGTTCTGTGGGTTTTATCTATCAAATCTGATCTTTAATTTGTATTTTATTTTGGATTTAAGTCAGGTGATTGGCTGGGCCATTCTACAGCTTGATTTTCTTTCTCTGAAAGCATCTGAGAGCTGTGTTTTGGATCATTGTCTTGCTGAAACGTCCACCCTGGACTGAAGCAGCTAATATTAATTTACACTGACGAAGGCCAGAGGGTTGCTGAAGAACTACTGAGAGATTTCAGCTGATGTCTGGGCTTTCACTGCCTTTCTACACCTCACTTTCTTCATTTGTTAAATACTTTTTTCCATGCGTCATTTCATTTTATTAGACATAACTTAATTTGTAAACTAATTAGATTTGTTTTCATTGCATATACGGATTTCTTTGGTTGTTACCAACATCCAGGAATATTTCAAGTCAACAGCACCTTTAGAAATGTGTTTTCTGAGAAAAATGGTGACGTGTTCAATACTTATTTTCCCCGCTGTATGTTTAAACCTCTTAAATTTAAGTTAACTTAATCGATTTGTGTTGGGATAACATGAATGAATTGTGTGGAACCCTGCATTTCTTTACAGTGTACACTGTAAAAATGTATTCATTACCTTACTTGAAATGTTGACCTAATTTTTGATAAATTATGCACACTTTTTTAAAGTAAAGTCAACTAATAACTTCTTACAGTGAAAGTACTGTAAATAATAATATAAACTGATTACAAAATAAATAATAAAGATAATAGCAGTCTATCAAATGGCTCTGATAGTGTGCCTCGAATCCAAGTGACTATTATTAGGGTTAATAAGGATAATAATAATAATAATAATAATAATAATAATAATAATGAACATATCTCTATTACACAGATCAATAACATAATATTAAATTAATTAAAAAAATAAATAAAATAAGTTAATAATAAATTGAAACAATCAATTTATGTTATCATCAAATTATGATAGAAATTTAATAAATAATGTATTCTAAATAATCCACTGCAATATTTAACTAGCAAAACAAATAAACATGTAATGTAACTATCAAACAAGTGACTACGCTTTACATCCAAATGAAAAAAAATATCATTAAATCGATCTATTATGATCTGCTGTTCTATATAAGGGTTAAACCTCGTAAATATGCTTCTAAATAAAAAATGATGAGCAAGACTGCTGTGCTCGGACCCCTCCTCTTCTTCCTCCATCTCTGATCTGCTCTTTCTCCACCCTCCACTAATGCTGCCATAAACTTTCACCACTCCACAGCACTGCCACAGATCTAGAAGAAAAGCACCGCAGCGCCACTCAACACCAAACACCGTCCATCTACAACTTCAGGTAGGTCATATTTTTCATACGCTTATTGTATCAGTTTATTGACGGGCAACAGGGATCAAAAGTTCATCAAAGTCACAGATGAGAAGCATCTTTTCATGAATAATGCATTTTCAGGACAGTGTCAAGTTGAAAATAGACTGATTAACAAAACAAAACGAAAACTCTGAAGATTAATGTAGCAAAACAAGTAATAGCTTTCATCATGATTTATTTTGTATGGCATGATTTAGAAAATGTTATGTTTAAATATGCAAATGAGACACTGCTAATTTGCATAAACTTTTAACAAAAACAAAAACAAATCTGAACATTCAAAATTGTCACATCATTTATTTTTTTGCCATATCAGAGGCAATTTTGTTAATAGAGAGGATATATTTTTAAACAACATTTTATCATAATTCAAAAATAATTAAATACATTTTCCATTAGTTCTACTTTATAAATAAAGCATTTTTCAAGACACTGCAGATGAATATGGTACTAAAATAGTAGTTATCAACACAATTCCACAATTGATTAATTACATACCTTTTTTCTTGTATTTAATGATTTATAAAATGTTAAATATGCAAATTTTAACAAAATATGTGTTACAGAGGGGGTTTCGGACATCTATTTTTATCTGGAATTTTTTTCAGCTTTTTTGTAAAATAAAGGGCCCTATTTTAACGATCTAGGTGCAAAGTCTAAAACACATGGCACAAGAGTATTAAGGCCATGTCCGAATCCTCTTTTGGTTTTTTAAGGACAGAAAAATACGCTCTGCTCCCTGGCACATGGTCTAACAGGGTTGTGCTTATTCTCTTAATGAGTTATGAGTGAGTTTTGAGACTAAACCAATCAGAATCTCATCTCCCATTCCCTTTAAGAGTCAGTTGCGTCTTGCCATGGCGCATTTGCTATTTACATGGCGGACTTTGTAAGTGGAAAAACTGAACGCTTCACAAGCGAGAAAACAGTTAAACAGACCATCTGCAGCACGAGGATAAAGAATGAGCCTCCTCCATTCGGCCTCTTTACTTTCTCCTTAGTTTACTTTTACTCTTTACTTCACTCCTTTACTTTCGAGGAGTAAGGAAACGGTGGAAACTTACTCCACTGAAATATCAATTAGCCTACATATTTAATTATAAAATGTAAAAGATTTGTTTCAAAACTATTTCTAAATTCAGTTCTAATTTCCAGCAAGCGAGTAAATGAACAATAATAACGAAGAGTGGTCAAAAAAAGTTATATCCAAACACACGTCCTATTCTTATGCCCCATATGGTGATGCATACGTCTCCAAAACCAGACAGTTGGACAAATCTAAACTTGTTTTTATTAAAACAAATATAAATTTGCACATAATAAATATTACTGCTAATAATAATAACATTGTACAAATGCAAATTGTCATGAATAAACTGAAAAAGCCCCCAGAGGTGAAGTACATTTATGTAAAACATTTTTTTGTAACATTTTATTATTTAATAGTTTAATAATTTTCATATGTAAATATATTTGTGTATTGTTGTGCATCCTGTGCGTATTAAGCAATGTGTAAGCGTTTTGGACCTGCAGAGGCGCACAACAAATGCTCTGCACTGGACTTTAGGCCAGCTTTTAGTTGGTCAATGGTGCGGTTTCTCAAAATAGCAACGCGCCAACGATGTGCTTTAACACACATCTTTTATAGACCAGCACACTCATGAGTCCACAAAGCACAATGGCGTAAATGGATTTGCTATTTAAACAACGTGGCGAAAAAAACGTGAAAATTACAGTTGCGTTGGGCTGAAAATAGCAACAAATCGCGGCAAACACATCTTGC
Organism: Danio kyathit; assembly: GCA_903798195.1. Taxonomy (NCBI): domain Eukaryota; kingdom Metazoa; phylum Chordata; class Actinopteri; order Cypriniformes; family Danionidae; genus Danio; species Danio kyathit. Next base: position 48,018,779 of record LR812538.1, on the reverse strand, counting down.
CCCTTCTTGCGCCAGGTATATAATAGGGCCCAAAATGTTTACAATCCAGACAATGATGAAAAAATCCTTCTGTAAATAACTTCACAATACAGATATAGAAATAAAACGGTGCAGTTTACTGTATATGTTAGTGCTGCTAAAGAGGAGATTTATGACTCAATGTGGGAAAAAATATCACTTTGAGATGTATTATAATTGAAACCTACAGACACGAATTGATAGTGTGACAAAAGAAACTCTTAAAAGTGTATTTCAGATGTTTCAGATATTTCTTTTTTAAATCAGCCTGAACAAACATTTTACAAAAAGCTAAATAAAAAGCAACATTTTTGCCTTAAACATTGTACATCATAAGATGGATTAGTAGGGAAAGCTATTTTAAACATCTATTTTTGCACATCCCTATCAGTGCTATATAAATATGCATCCCCACCAGTTTGAAACACACATTCTGGTGATGAATAATCAGATGGTTCTTCATCATTTACTCTTTGTGTTTTGTATGGCGTGTCTGAAAGCTGCGTGAGTTGGAGATGAATCAGTGCTATGATGTTTTGGTCGCTGTATGTTCATGATAACCGGAGATCCAGACACAAATGCTGGAGACGTGAGCTAGACTGACAGTGACCCTACATTCACACTGCAGCAGGAGATCTGACAGCCCTTCATTTCAGCACAAATGAGCTCTGCGCTTTCACTGCGGCCCTGCCGAGTCAGAAAATGTACCTGCTCTACGTACAGGAGAACATTATTGCTGGATTAACCATTGACTTCCACAGAAGGAAAAATATACTATGGAAGTCAATGGTTATAGCTTTCCAACTTTCTTCAAAATATATTCTTTTGTGTTCAACCGAATAAAGAAACAAAAAACAGTTTGCAAACACTTGATGGGTGAGTAGTATATTTTAATTTCTGGTTGAACTATCCCTTTAAATCTCAAGGGAGTTCCTAAAGAATCTTAAACAGGAACAAGTGGAGGATGAGTAAATGATGACAGAATTTTCAGTTTTGAGTATCTCTTTAAAGCAACATGATGACCAAAAAAAGGAATATTAATAAATATCAATATACGACTGCATCCACACATCACTATTCAGTGTTGCCAAGTTTGCCCTACAAGCAGTTCATCAGGCACTGTCCTACCTGTAAAGAGTCATGACCTCTGAAGCCACAAAACCCCCCTCTGCATTGCTCTGCGATGCCATCATGGAAAGTTCAGCGATGAGGCCAACTGAGTGCACTCGCAGCTGGACTTATTTGCACAGCGAAGCTGCCAGCGGAGGGTAAAAAATGCATATAAACAAGAACAGGCTTGAGAAATCTCCAGGCTAGCTTTTTCCTTCTTCGGTGCGATTTCCATCTTATTTTAGCTGCGCTTGTTTTATTTCTTCCCAAGCTTTCTTGGCTCATTTTAATGGATTTTTTTTTCTGCCAAAAGATGTCTTGAGATAGTTGATAGGAATCTGCTCTGAATGACCATATGAGGAAGGGTCTTCAGCCATGATGGCCTCTTGAGGAGATTGTTAATGATCTTATCATTCCTGCTGGTGATGGTGGACGTGACCCCTGACTAGCTAACTAGGGTGCTGGAATGCCGTTTCTCTGTGGTGTTGACAAACATCTCTCCAACACCCGTCGGCACCGGCAGTGTGTTTATCTCCACCGCGTCATGTGTGCCGCTGTGTGGGCGCCTGAATAGACTGAACCACTCCAGACTTCACTGTCAGTCAATCGCCTACTTCACTGCTCTCCCCAATGACACTGGACAGATGGACACTATGAATACGAGTCACTAGGAACCAAAGCATCACCCACTTTTGTGAAGTTGGTCAGCTTGAAAAAGCAAAACAAAAAAAAAAAAAACAACTCAAAAATATTTGAAAGCCCAAATTGTTCTTCAGTACGCAAGATTTCTGTCCCTCGGCTGAAAGTCAATTCCCAAATTCATGGTTAGATAGTTAAATAGTTCCAATCCAAGCTTATTCTGATTACCCTTATATACATTTTTTTTCCGTTTTTGTTTTCACGAATCGACCAGAGGTATGCTTTTTCAGATCTCAAATTTCTCTCGCGAGTGCCATTCGCGCCTGTTGTTCTTGTGTAAATCCAGAGGCCGCTGTCGACTGGCTGATTTACTGACTGACCAACTGACCGATAACCTCACCCACTTCCCTAAACCCAACCGATAGTGTTTTCAAAAGCACAGATTGACCTGCCCACCCCCTTCCCTACACCCAACCGAAAGTTTTAAAAAGCAATCAAGAAAAAGAAAAGCCCCCTGATTTTTTCCACATTTTTTAGATTTTATCACATTCTCACCATGTTATTTACGTATTTATTTTATTTTTTAGCTTTTGTCTTACCTTGTCGAGCTACTGGACAAACTGGTAACAGTGGCAAAGTCGCACATATGGAGCTAAGCGGTCAGCTGGTAAGCGAGAAAAGGAACGGCTTCATACTGCCCCCGTGGCGTTCGTTTTATGATTGAAATGCAGCCATACATATCTCTGGCTACACAATTCGCAATCTCCAGAAATGTATATATGGCTATGTTTTCAGAATGAGCCTATGTTGGATAGTTCACCAAAAAATTCTAATTATTTCACGATTTATGATTTTCCTTTCTTTTGTTAAACTGAAATTAAGATATTTTGATGAAAGCTGGAAACCTGTATCCATTGACTTCCATAGTATTTGTGCTTGGATTTATATTCGTCCTAACTACTGTAAGGATGTGCAAAATGGTTTATTACAAGAACCTGTGCAAGTGTTTAAGAAGACTGGTTTTGTTTTTGACGTGTTTTTTTTTTTTTTTTTGTTAAAATTTTTTAGACTTCATACTTAAACTTAAAACCCAATCATCAGAGTGAGGTGTTTAGAACAGAACGAATTAGCTGAGACTTCATTACCACTTTATTTTTGTTTTAAAACCATGTTTTAGAATAAAAACACTCTTTTTCCAGACTGGTTTTTTAACAGCGTTTGAGAAAAAAGGTCTGCCTCCACACTATCAAGTCAAAAAGACCATTCACAATCACTGGACATGCGCATATACTCGCAGTCTACCAGTTGTGTAATGGTCATTTGAGAGGGTTTGGCGAATCAAAAAAAAATAAAACATACAATAATCCAGAAGACCAATCAGAGAATGATTATGGAAAGCTGTGCCCTCATTCTTAAAATTCTGCATTTTAGATCAACGTTTTCAAACTAAAACCGGGTCTTTATCACAACGTTCCTTTTCATGAACCAAGCTGAAGTAAATACCACAGACATTACTAATTAAATTAGCTGCTAAAACTGTACAAAAAAACCTAGCAAGATAAAATCTAAGACTAGTTAAACTAAAAGAATAGTTGGCCAAACAACTGCGACCAATCAAAAATTTAAAGTGCAACAGACTAATGGCCCACTTCCACTGAGCTGTATGGTTTGTACAGTACGGTACATTCTCTTTTTTTGTCTGTTTCCACTGTCAAAGGTACCAAAAAAGCAAACTGTACCATACATTTAACAAGAGATTACAGGTGCTGATGAAGAATAAAGATATAGATGAGAGGTTTGTACTGATTGCATATATTATTTTTAAGACAATTAAAGCCTAGATGTATGTTTTGGGTCACTGTTCGGTAATTGGTAACATTTTGAAGACACTACTGTAAGGGCCTGTATGTGATCATATACATTTTATTGACTATTTGTTTTTTTTTATATAGTTACAGACGTTCAGTAATTCAATTGACATTTAAACATAAGTATTTATGTATATAAAGCATCTGTTTTGTGATAAGTGCTTCTTCTGCAATATGTGAAAGCCCCATATGGCTTTACTTTTGATTTTACTTTTATTTCTTAGAGCAAGAACGACATCAACTGCAACTTTATGTCATACACCACACCAACCAAAAAGGTATTTGGCAGTGGACACACAAGCCTGATCAAAGTGACATGTACTGAACCGTACCACTCAGTGGCATTAAGATACTAAAACATGGAAAAGGATCAAAACAATCCCAATTTTTCCATTTTTAGCTGAAAACGGTCATGTAAATGTGCTTTAAGATGAGTATTGGACTGTGTTTGTAACCGGGAGCCCCTGCCGAAGCCTTCAAAACCATCTTAAACAACATAAATTGTAGAAATTCAATGCATGTTTCACAAGCTGCTGCAAACAAACTGGTTTCTATCAAGACTAGACAGATCAGACTTTCAAAAAACACTAGATATCCTGAGTATAACCATTTCCCATTAGACTAAAGACGTCACAGCCTAAATTTCCAACAACAACAACATCATCATCATCCCAGGCCTTCATAACAGTCTTGATGAAGTGCTCTGTGTTGTAAAATAGATTCAGACCCCTGAGGGATTCTGGATAAATCCTGGCCACGATTTGAATGGAATATTGTGACCAACAAAGGTCGTTCCTAAGAATAACCTTATTACAGGCGATACGGATAAACCAAAAACCAGCCAATGAGAGGGCAGGACAAAGGTGCTTCCGCATGCGCAATGTTACTCCGAATGCATCATTAAGACAGAAGTCCCGACAGATCTGAGGAGACAGCGGGCTGAAAGACACAGATAAGCTTGTTTAAGACTAATGCACAAAGATTTATAATCAGGGCCACTTTATCTTTCGACGAAAACCGCTTCAACTAATCTTTCTGGAGGCAAAGTGCTAAATCCTGATTTAGGCTGTTTCGTACATGTAAAATCACAGATATAAAACGCCTTTCTGTGGACACCTTTTTTTATTTACTCAGAGCCAAGATGGGACAATGAAGAACTAAATTAGCTCACTCCCACACTGCAAGAGGGAGTTACATAAAGGCACAATATGTGCTCATTTTGCAAGTATTCAAAAATAACGAATGCAAGTTAATCACTTGTTCTCAAAGTATTACAGAGTCAGGCTTTGTACAAAAGTGCAGTTTTGGCAACACAATTTCACGGCAATTCGTAACTTTTTTAAATAGTGGCTAATTCAAATGAATTCGTACAATTTAGTAAAATTTGCTCATCCCCCAATGACGATTCGGTTTGGGGATTTTTTTAAAAACCCTAACCCTAAACTGACAAAACGTAAAATACTTAGGTTTTCTCGTGAGATCAGACTGGTTTTAGATACAAAATCAAGAATAAGATGACAACATTTCAGTCTGAAAGAAGAGACTACGGGTTTTCATTTTGGGTGCATATCAATACAGATGGGTGATATCTTATGATTTGCATAACACCAGTAAAAATTCTTACAACTATAATAACATTTTTCTTTGACTTATTGTAATAATAATGCTGAAATGTTGGTCTGTGCAATGAATTATTTCAGTAGCATGTGTGCAGTACAATGTTGTTTGCTTGTTTAAAACAGGTATATTATATAAACATATTTTCACTCTAAATTCACTTTATATAATCAAGTGTTTGAAATCACTTCTCTTTATGAAGAAATATTAGTTATAATAGTATTCTATACTGTGATAAAGACTAGGTCAATTAGTAAGTAAGTAAAGGTTTATTTATGTAGCACCTTTCCCAGACATTGAGTCAAAAAGTGCTTTACAATAAGAGAAAACAAGTAAAAGAACACATAACAATAAAAGAAAACATGTTAAAACATATTAAAACAAGTTTAAAAATCCAAATACAGAAACACTAATACTGTTAATCAAAAGCTTGACCAAAAAGATGCGTCTTTAAATGCCTTTTAAAAAATTCAACTGATCCCAGATTTCTCAGTGCTATAGGGAGAGAGTTCCAGAGCCGTGGGGCAACCACACAGAAGGCCCGGTCACCTTTAGTCTTAAGACGAGTTCTGGGAATGGCTAAAAGGTCTTTGCCCGAAGACCTCAGAGACCGGCTACATGAGTGACTGTGTAAAAGATCTTGAATATATAGGGGTGCTTGACCATGCAGAGCTCTATATGTAATGACCAGAATCTTAAAATTTACTCTAAAATTAATAGGAAGCCAGTGAAGTGCCTTAAGCACAGGAGTAATGTGTGACCTCCTACTGGTGTTAATTAAAAGCCTCGCCACTGCATTCTGCACAACTTGCAATCGATCCATAGAAGATTTGTTCAGACAAGTGAACAGAAGAACATTACAATAATCCAACCGCGAAGAGATGAAGGCATGGACGAGCATCTCCATCTCTTCCTTTGACACAATATCTCTGATTTTTGCGATTTTCCTCAGATGAAAAAAACATGTACGAACAACAGACTTAACATGGCTATTAAAACACAAAGCTCGATCAAAGATGACACCAATTAGCTTTGCATTATAAATAAACATTATTCTCATTAAAATACCCAGGATTAGGGCTGCACGATATTGGAAAATTCTAGCATTGCAATATTTATTTTGAGATATATATTGCAATATGAATACAATTTCACCAGATGACTTAATATCTCTATTTGGAAAGAATTTATAATGTTAGATTATTTGGGATGATTCTGCAGTGGAAATGCATCTGCATAAAATCTATACATTTTTTGTGGTCCCTGACACATTTTCATTGTGGTCTGTGCTATTTGCAGTGCATTTCTGTATTTGCACATGTTGTAAGTAATTTTATGCATGACAATCTATAAATACAATCAAGAAAAAGATATAAAAGAATGAAGTGTTTTATCATTTCCCGAGTCTAACAGTATTCAAGTACAGAAAATGAATGATAAAAATTAAAATAATTCAATAAAATTAATCGTTGTTAAGATCACAAATGGTACAATTTATTATGCCTGAATGCTTTTAAAGTTAATTCCAGGCACCAAAAACACATGCAAATGATAAAATATAATACAAACTTAACATTGCATATATCCTGTGATGTGTCGATTGTAAATTATCACATTGCGATATCGATGCTGAAACTACATATTGTGCAGCTCTACACAGGATGACTCGAAGAACACAAAACATACATTATATTTCCTCAAGCATTTGTTTATTGTCTTCATGTTTGACCCATCTGGACAATAAAATATGGATCAATATAATTACTTAGTTACAAAATAATTTAAGAATTTAAGAGTGCAAATTTGACACATGTAGATTCAAACAAGTCTAACTAGCTACTAGCATTTGTGTTGAAGCCCTATAATGCAAACTATATGAAAGCATGTTTTTCCACCACATATAATGATTTTGGATGCAGCCTCTGCCATCATTTACTCATCTTCATTTCAATCCAAACACAGTTAAAGTCAAAAATATTATCCCTCCAGTGAAAACTGAATTATTTTTTTTCAAATATTTCCCAAGTGCTGTTTAACAGAGCAAGTACATTTTCGCAGTATTTTCTATAGTATGTTTTCTTCTTGATAAAGTCTCATTTCTTTTTGTTGGACAGGAATAAAATCATTTTTAAGGTCAACATTATTAGCCCCCTTAATAAATATTTTTTTTATTGTGTACATAAACTGCTGTTGTCCAATGAATTGCCTAATCATCCTAACTTGCCTAGTTTACATAACCTAGTTTGTAAACGTGAATGCCAGCAACCTGCAAATAAGTAGAAAAAAATATATAGTACAGTCACCATGGCAAAAAACTAAATAAATTAGTCATTTTATTTAGTTAGAAATTAGTTCTAAACTATTATGTTTACAAATATGTTGAAACACTTGGGAAATATTTTTAAAATGATTACAATTTCACAAGAAGGCTAATAAATTGTCTAATTATCTACATAATAAAAAAAGAGGATATGTTTGTCCATTTCTCAGTGTTTCTTTTGTCCATATAATGACACTTGATGGGAACCAGTGCTATCATGCTGAATAAATTGCACTATTCGCATGTAAATAGACATGTGAACATTTTAAGTTTCACTTCATTCGTGCAGCAAATTCACTTCACAATAGACGCAGATTCGCGTTATAGGTGAGGCTTCTCTCTGTCCGTTGACTCTAGCTACAGTACGTTGCTAAATGGCTAACATGGATTTTATTGAGAGAATAACTGTTAATGTGCTTGATGCTTAATGCGCTGATAAACAGCGTAGATTTATTCGGCGCCTTGTCTGAGTGGACTAGATGCATTCAGAGGTGCACCCAGCTCTGCGAGTTCATCAACTCCCCCAGAAACTATACCTGGATGATGGAAGCTTTTATTGGCGCTTCCGACTGAGCAAAGCCAAGTATGATGAACTTATAATCACGCCCCTGCAAGAGAAAGCTCCTGATTGGTTAGCATGGTGCGAATATCCGCTGAAGTTTAGATTTTCCAACGTCAAAAGCATCAAAAGCGCAAAACTCTCAACTCACGCTGCGTCATTCGCACGCTTCATTCACGCGAAACGCACCATTTCCGTTTCTGGTGTGAAGGCAGCATTAGGAATTCAAAGTTCTTCATCTGTAGTGTTCTGCAGACATGAAGTTGAGTTGACAATGATAGATCAGACGATTACTGTTTTCAAAGTTTACTGTGGTTTGGAAAAGTCAAGGTTTAAAAACCTTACTACGATTAGAGATGTGAACCTACACTGGTCTCACGGTTCGGTTACGATTATCATGTCACCGATTCGGTTCAATTTGATATCTCAGTGCATTGACGATGCTTTCCATACATAATAAGATTTTTTCTTCACAACACAAGAATTTTTTTAAATTAAAATCTATAAATATATTCATATTTATATACTATTTGTAATACAATTTTGTCCTTTAATACAAGCAGTAAGATATATGAACTGTACCTTTAATTTGACCTGCTCACAGAAAACACTCTTTTTGTATGTATGAAACAAAACTCCAATACATGCACAGAACAACATGAGCATTTATAGCAAATACACTAATGTAAATGTTATCCCGCTTGCTTTTTGAGCGCTGTCAAAGGAGGTCTTACACCTCCATGACTGGTCATTGTCTTCACCCGCTCAACAGAAAGGGCTGCAATTGGCTTTAGAAATGAAAGCGCTGTTCACCAATGAATAACGCGGGAAGAACAGCCGCGGTTAGTCTATATGCGAATATGCTCATTTTACTGATCCCCTCCTCAACTGGCCTCCTCACCCGTCCGCTGTTCACTTTCACTTTCTTCCGCGACTCCCCAAGCCTCTTCACTTTCATCCGCGACAAACTCCGCCACTCTTTAATTTCGTCCGCGACAACCGGCTGTTGCTAGAACAGATACGTTTGCGGCCAGAGGTTAAAGAGAATTATTTATTAAATTTCCCGTTTATTGTATTTTATTATCGTCTACACCCACCCCAACCCTAAACCCAACCATCACAGTAACCTAAAAACAGTAGTTGTACCGAGTATTATTTATGTTATCTATTAAATTACCCAATAAATAGTATTTTTTTAACGCCTACCCCCCACCCCAACCCTAAACCCAACCGTCACAGTACTGTAAAATATTAATTATTGTTGTAGAGTGTCATAAAAAAATTCCGCTATATTAATGTGCATAACACACTTCCGGCCGGCCGAATATCCAATCTAGACTTTACCGCGACAAACCCCTCGTGTGCGTGCCCTCTACATCCTCGGGTAACATGCCGGATCAGTTACCCCGATCTGTTCCGGGACCTCGCAATTCACAAATTAAGCACTGATTATCTACCTTTCAAGTAGTAGGAGTGTTTTATTTACTCGCCCTCACCTCCTTCGCCATAGTATTCTACTGTGACATTGCACATAGGAGATAAATGACGTCAGTACGTAATAACCGGTTATGATTATTACTGAACCGATATCCAATTGTTCCCGTCTGCATTGCGGTGTACCGAAGAAACAATTCATTTTGACACCCCTAACTAGGATATAATATTAAAACATTACTACGGTATTTGTAGGTTTGTTTTTTTTACGACTATTTTATTTAGTTTTTAAGGCAACAAAATCTCCAGCAGAAAAGTGTCTCACGTTGGGGTCAGCCCACGATTTAGGAAACATTTAAAAAACAAATCGCCCTGAACTGACTTTATATCCAAAATACTGCTCCAAAATATATAAAATGTTTCTTAAAATAAAATAGATTCAAAAGGGGAAAAAATGTGTTGTTTTTTTACCCAGACATTTAAAAAGAACATAGTTTAGAGCAGTATTCACAATACCGTGATATCATACAGTCTGAATCTGATACTTGCTCATGCTTATTGACAAATGAACTATGGACCCTTTTCATATTTCCAGGTTTCTCAGTAGCAGAAGTCATCATAGTTGGCATGAATAGTAGAGTACAACAAATATTATTTTTACAATCCTATTTGATGAAATAAAAGAAAAACTCCACGATGGTGTTATCAAGACTTTCAAGAAAAGGAAAAAATAGTGTGAGACTGACATCAAATTTACTGTCCTGCTCATAGACAGACTGTCCTGTGTTAAACACATCATAACAGTCTTGTGAAAAGGGTTCATTCTCCTGAAACTTCTAGCAATCCTGCATGTCACGTGTGAATTCCGCATGCACATTCACTCTTTCATCTGCTTCTTCAGCCTCCACGTGGTCCACCGGCATCCGGATCACCTCTTCCATCACCACAACATCCAGCACTCCTCCTTCCTCCACTGCCATCTCTCCTTCCTCTCCTTCTCTCTCTCTGCACTAATCCATCCATCCCACCCACCCACAAGCCCCCCGGCTCGCCATGGAGAAGGTGCAGCATATGACGCGGGCGGCCATTCGGCGGGCGTCCACCATGGAGGTTCCCCAACAGGCCAAGCAGAACATGCAGGAGCTCTTCGTCAACTTCTGCCTCATCCTCATCTGCCTGCTGCTCATCTACATCATTGTGTTGCTAATGTGAGCGAGTGGGGTCTCCCTCTAGCCAATGAGAGCGAAGGACTGTACATTGGGGGCCAATTGCGGCGTTTTGGGGGGGGTTGGGGGGGATGGGTCATTATTTATAGAGGGTTTAGAGTAGTTGGGTTCTACAATGCATGACATGTTTGTAAATAGCACACATTCAGAGAAATAGGAGAGTAGGGATATTGATAGACATTAAGTATTGGTTGAGTGTTGGAGGGTTTTAAGTCGATGTTGTTGACTAGTTAAAGAGAGATCTGGCTGATGAAATGCAAATATATGTGATATGTGTGTAACATAATTTAATTCTGTAATTTAATTAAATTATGGGATAAATATTAAGGCAGAATTACAAGTATAGTTTGAAGAAAAGATGGTGAAAAAAGGGGAAAACAATGAGAAGTGCGGACTCTCAGAGTGTAATTAAACATTTACACCATTACTGAAAAACAGAAAAAACGTTACACTATCCTGCAAAGATTTGGGGTCAGTAAGTTTTGTATTTGTTTCCACTTATTTAGATCTTTCTAACTTTTGATTCATTAAAATAAATGAAAAAAATAAATAAATAAATAAATAAATAATAATAATAGTAATTATTATTATAAATATATATATATATATATATATATATATATATATATATATATATATATATATATACACACATATACACAGTTGACGTTAGAATTATTAGCCTCCATTTGATTTTTTTTTTCTTTTTAAAATATTTTCCAAATGATATTTAACAGAGCAAGGAAATTTTCACAGTATGTCTGATAATATTTTTTCTTCTGGAGAAAGTCTTATTTGTTTTATTTCGGCTAGAATAAAAGCAGTTTTAAATTTTTTTAAAATCATTTTAGGGTCAAAACTATAAGCCCCTTTAAGCCATTTTTTTTTTCGATAGTCTACAGAACAAACCATCATAATACAATAACTTGCCTAATTACCCTAACCTGCCTAGTTAATCTAATTAACCTAGTTAAGCCTTTAAATGTCACTTTAAGCTGTATAGAAGTGTCTTGAAAAATATCTAGTAAAATATTATTTACTGTCATCATGGCAAAGACAAAATAAATCAGTTATTAGAAATGAGTTATTAAAACTATTATGATTAGAAATGTGTTGAAAAAATCTGCTCTCCGTTAAACAGAAATTGGGGGGAAAAAATTAACTAAAGGATGCCTGAAATTATCAAAAGTGTCAGTAAAGACATTGGTGCTACAAATTGTACTGCATAAAAAAGCTTCAACAATTAAGAAAATTCAGTTTTTTATAACTTTTATTTATTAAAAAAAAAAAAAAAAAAATATATATTATATTATATATATATATATATATATATATATATATATATATATATATATATATATATATATATATATATATATATCATTTACACTAAAATATTAAGCAGCACATCTGCTTTCAAAATTAATGCTGAATATTGCTGTTAAATGTTTAATTATTTATTTAATTTTATCATTTAGTGTAATAAAAAGTTAGTCTTTACATTATTAGGGTTCATGCTCAGCATAAACATAATAGGTAAATGGTAAATGTGTAATACAACGTAATAAAAACATGATACAATAAAGAAAAATTACATGTTGATAAATGGTAACTAAATTTAAAAGCAACAAAAAAAGTCCTTGATTGGACAAAAACAATGTACATATACAGCAGTGTTTCCTATAAGATTTTTTCCAGCTGTGGTGGCAGGCCTTTTACACAGATCTTTCAACTATCTATGGCGTTATTTCAATGACAAATGTTGTGAGCGCAGTATTACAAGTCGAGATCGCATTCATGTAATACGAGCATGCAAATCTCTGCTTGGGCGCCAATTTCCTGTTCGTGCACAAAACGTCTTGCACGCTCTCAAATATGTGATGCTCAAGCACAGATTTTCTTGTGCGCTCTCAAATAAACACTGCTGAAGTGTGATGTAGTCGGTTATGTAACGAGGATGTCATTTATTAGATTTGCTATAGGAATATTTATGAATGTCTCCAATAGACCTACAGAACTGCATTGATGCGTCCTGAAGTAAAGTGAAACGGCTATAAACTCCATCAAGATAAAGTCATTGTAAGCAGAGCCATAGACTTTTATCTATAAAGTATAAATACGGAAACCCGTGTTCATCATAACTAAAAGCTACGTCGTGTTCGCTGCCCTCACGCACCTGTCAGTCAGCATGTCTGCTCCTTAAAGTGTTAAACAAATAACGCGAAGCACTACTACGATTACAGAAAAGTTTGCTCGGTTATAATTCACTTACATTTTAATATGTTTCGGTGCGATTATGACCCGCTATAAAAAAAACACAACGACTGAATGTTTTGAATGAGAAGCTGTAATGTTGCCGTGGTGGGAATGAATTTTGGTGTGGCGCTCCCACCATGGAAGAATGAATGTAACGGAAACCATGTACAGTCAAGCCCAAAATCATTCATACCCCTGGAGAATTCTGACTGCCTTTTTTTGTTCAAAGGTAAATAGAAGCTGAGAAACATATATATCTTTTACTCTACATTGTCTTATTATCGTTTGGAAGAAGTCTGTGTCATTTCCAATAATAAAAAAAAACCTTGCTGGTTGAATGAAAGTAACTTTAAGTCAGAATTTGCCAAGCCTATGAATAATTTCGGGCTTGACTGTATATATAAAATTTCCAGACTTTCAATAACTGGAATAGATCTTTTAAAACCTTTTATACACCTTTTATTATTTTTTAATCAAGTGATTTCAGATCTGTTGAGTGCAAAAAAAACAACAACAACAACATTTTAAAACACTTACTGACCCCAAAGGTTTGGACAATAGCAGACAGATATTTAAAAGTACAATAGATCAAGAAACAGTTAAAGCAGCGTCCAACTAATAGACTTTTCAAATGGAAAAGCTGACCAGTCTTCACTGTGAACCTATGCTGCATGCAAGTGTCTTACTGTTCCTGTCACTCTCCCATCACTGCATGTCACCTGTGGGCCTGACAGAACGTCTGAGCCATTACACACTGTGCCAAACTGAAAAACACCTGCTCAATAAAAATAATAAAATCACGCGTGTATGTGTGTGTAATAAAAAGTGTGCTGCTTCAGTTTTTGACTCAAACTTCACTTTACTAATTCAGGTAAACAAACTCAAAACCACTTTCTGATACTTAAAAATTAACTTTCATCTTGTCAGCAAAGCTCATGTCAGTCTGTCGATCATGTTTAGCTCTTCCACGGCATGTGAGAGGCCGACGGAGTGATGTAACCAGCTTCTCATCGAAAAACAAGAAGACCGTCCACCTGAAGCCGAAGACCCTTGTCCTGCACATCATCCCGACCTGAACCTGATCAAATCTCCAGCTGTCAGTATGGATCTGATCAATAACCGAGGACTAAACCTGCTGCTCAACTTCCTGCTCATTTTTGTGGCTCTACTGCTCATGCTCATTCTGGTCAAGCTCCTGTGACCAAACCAAGAAAAATGGCTACAAGTAACAATGCACGATATATCGGTGACCATAATAATATCAGCCGATAATGCAATTTTTTTTTTTTTTATCATTATCGGTCTGATACCAATATTATGCTGATATCTTTAATCTGATAAATGATGCATTATTTCTGCTGGTTGAACCACTTCACGTGCTTCCTGCTTGACTTTTTTTATTCATTTAATTACATTTAAATTGACACTTTTATATTTATTTTTTATTTTACTGGTATTTTGGTTTTGGTGACCATAACGATATCGGCCGATAATGATATATTTGTTTATTGTTATCTGCCTGATTTGCCAAAATTAAGGTCGTTCTTGTAAGCTGATAAATCATGCATGGTTTTCGTTGGTTTGTAACCACTTCACATGTTTGCGGCTTGACACTTTTTTATAATTTTAATTGGTATTTTGGTTTTGGTTAAGTCCAATGAACTCATTGTTTTGTTAGTGCATATTTTTGGTAAGGCAGTAGATTTTATATTTATAGAAAAGTTAGCAATAGAAAAGAACAGTTGATTTTTACAGTACAGAGATCAGTTCAAACGTTTTTAAAGGTTTTAAATAAAATAAATGACTTTTTTTTTTTATATATATAAAATCATTCGTTCACTGAATGTTACCAATCAAGGAGAAAAATTAGGGGGAAATAATAATTTTTATTGGCTAATATATCAACTATCAGCCTCTAAATCTAAAAAGTTATTGGTTATCGATATCAGTTAAAAATATCGGTTCGCATCCATAGCTTTAAGAGATCCGTGTGTTTCAGAAAGTCGCACTTTATCTTAATCTTAAAACATTTTAAAAGTTGCTGTAAATGAGTTTATATTTTTATTCTTTTTTCTGACTTCACTTATAGACCTGACAAACTTCCGCAAACTGATTAGCAGAAAAAAGACTGATTCTGATTGGCTAGTTTTCGCATCAGTGCCCTAAAGCAGGTTCATAAATAGTGCTGGTTCTGAAGCCTGGTTTCTCTCAAGGTTTTTTTTTCCTTCACTTTCGTCAAAAAAAAAAAAAAACTTGTTAAAGTGTTATAAGTCAAGAACCAAGCAAACAATCCACAAACATGACAAAGCATGATTTGAAGCAAAAGACTACATCAAAATTAGACAAAAAAACAAACAACAACGCCTAACAACTTTTAACGAGGGAAAGAAATATCCTATGAAGCCTGTGATGACAACTAAAAAATTGTGTAGCGCTGAATTCGGGAGTGGGTGGAGCTAAAACATCTCTTATTGCTGGCTTTACTATCTGCAACTCTCTGATTGGTGAATTCCTACACAGCATCATGGGTAATGTAGTTTTTTTCAGTATGTGTTAGACTTTCATTTAATTAATGCAACAGATCAATTTAACAAAACATATACAGTTAAAGTCAGAATTATTAGCCTCCTTTCATTGTTTTTTATTTTTTAAATATTTCCCAAATGATGTTTAACAGAGCAAGGAAATTTTGATTTTGATAAGATTTTTTTCTTCTGGAGAGAGTCGTTATTTGTTTTATTTTGGCTAGAATAAAAGCAGTTTTTATTTTTTTAAACACCATTTTAAGGTCAATATTATTAGCCCCTTTAACCTATTTTTTTTTGAT